>WAAF01005686.1:76585-81585 GCA_013400475.1 Tricholaema leucomelas
GTCTGCCCTGAGCCTCCTCTTCTGCAGGCTGCACACCCCCAGCTCCCTCAGCCTCTCCTCACAGGGCTGTGCTCCAGGCCCCTCACCAGCTTTGTTGCCCTTCTCTGGACACCTTCCAGCACCTCAATATCTCACTTGAATTGAGGAGCCCAGAACTGGACACATCACTCAAGGTGTGGCCTGACCCATACCCCTCTCCTTCTCCCATATACATACATAGACATATGTAATGGAGACCACACTTGGGAAACCATCAGTGCATCTTCTTGAAGTTCTTTCATCCAATCAGGATTTATTGCTCTTTTTTTTTTTTTTCCCCCAGTGAATCATCCCCCACTTTGCATTTTCCAGCTAGTGCATATCATGTATTGGCACAGCCTCAGATCCATTTTCTTCTCTTCCCTCAGAGAGAATAAATACAAACAGTGGCCTATCTTTTCTCCCAGTGCAGTTTTTCACCCTCTTTTCAATCATATGTTTGTTGGTTGTTGTTTTTTTTTTTTCATTCCCAAAGGCAATAAACAAACACCAAGGAGAGTGTACAACTTCAGTAGCTCTGTAGACACAATGATATTTTCACAAAGCATTTTGTAATTACTGGAACAGAGGCATGTCTATCATGATTGGAGTGTATCAGCTCTCGTGAATACTGGAAATGTGGCTGGTAAGATGCAAGTGAGAGCTTTCCAAGTAATGGGGGTAATTTATGCACCCTTATTATGGAAACATTTTCCAGCCATTGTTCAATTTGGGTGTAGTTTGCTTATTTAAGCATAGAATGTCACTCTGTCATTTCACACTTCTCCACCATCCTCTCTCTTGATTACACTTTGTCTGAGACACATGAAACAATTAGTTATTGATAGAGTTAAAGGCTTATGCATGGGGAGGTGAAGGGAGGGGGGGGGAAGCAAATTCATGCATTAGGAAACGTTGCTGTCTCAGCCAAAAAACTGTTGCAAAAACCATATAAGAATATTCATCCTGGGAATATTCATCCAAGGAATCTGGTGAGCATTTAGAGCAATGTGAGAAGGAGAGCCTTGTGTCTCTGCTAGCAGTGTAAATGCTGAGTATCTCTGTGCTAGAAGGAGCAGCCCAGCTAAACTCTTGGGCATGCAATGGACTTCTGTTGCTCTGTCTGGATGTGTTCCTCTGTGATCTGTGTTAGATAGTATTGTCCTGCTCTGGTGGGGGGGTTGGACTCGATGATCTTCTTGTATCCCTTCCAACCTCCTAACATCCTGTGAGCCTGATCCTGTGATACTGTGATGGGGATGAGTGCTCAGCACACAGGAAAAGACAGCAGGCAGAAACCTGCCCAGCTGAGCCAGCTGTGTCAAAGGCTCTTTTCATGCTTAGAATTGCACCTAAGGTGAGCCAGCAGTGTGCCCAGGTGGCCAAGAGAGACAATGGCATCCTGGCCTGTATCAGGAGCAGTGTGGTCAGCAGGACAAGGGAGGTTTTTTTCCTCTGTACTCAGCACTGCTCAGGCCACACCTTGAGTGCTGTGTCCAGTTCTGGGCTCCTCAATTCAAAGGAGATGTTGAGGTGCTGAAAGGTGTCCAGAGAAGGGCAATGAAGCTGGTGAGAGGCCTGGAACACAAACCCTATGTATGAGGAGAGGCTGAGGGAGCTGGGGGTGTTTAGCCTGCAGAAGAGGAGGCTCAGGGGCACCTCATTGCTGTCTACAACTACCTGAAGGGAGGCTGTAGCCAGATGGAGTTGGTCTCTTCTCCCAGACAACCAGCAATAGAAAAAGGGGACACAGACTCATGTTGTGCCAGGGGAGGTCTATGCTGGATGTTAGGAGGAAGTTGTTGTCAGAGAGAGTGATTGGCATTGGAATGGGCTGCCCAGGGAGGTGGTGGAGTCGCCGTCCCTGGAGGTGTTGAAGCAAAGCCTGGCTGGGGCACTTAGTGCCATGGTCTGGTTGATTAGGCAGGGCTGGGTGCTAGGTTGGACTGGATGATCTTGGAGGTCTCTTCCAACCTGGCTGATTCTATGATTCTATGAAAGGCAGGATAAACCTTAAAGGACCTTAGCTCCACTGGCAAGCCAAAATGCAGCCCAAGCTGATGAGAATGTAGCAGCTCCACAGAAGGGTGACGCTAGGAAGGATGAACTCTAAAGACAGAGGACACAAACCCCACCGCTTCCTCATCCCTGTGGCCTCTCTTCATCCATCACATCACGCACTGGCCTTTTTGTCCCTTGCACAGCCACGGGAGCTCGTTCACACCCCAGGGAGCTGGCACACAAGCAGCACCATGGTAGTAGTGACGATGGCGTAAGTACTTGGCTTCCCATCTGCCAGCCCTGCAAACCTCCCAGGGATAGAAGACGTAAGCTCAAGCCTACCCTGCTTCTATGACCTGCCTGTGTTTTTAGGCTGCTCTACTTTGCCCACGTGGTGTCAGGCGGGTAGCCGCTCCGCTCACAAAATCAGGGATGTGCAGCTGAGCACACCGCATCCCTTCCCAGGACCAACTGGACACCAACAGCCAGCAGAAGCTCCTGGAAAGGTCCAAGGGATTCTGGAGCAGTGGCTGGGAGATGGAGACTAGCCCCTCTGTGTTTGCAGTATCACCTTCCCTCGTTCCCCAGGCATCATGATCAGATAGAACTATAATTATAGGTATGTTGTCATCTGAGCTGTTTGTCAAGAGAGTTGGGTATTAACTATGGCTTTCCCAGGCTGCAGCAGTTTCAGGCAAGCCTGAATCCCACTTGCAGTTAATGTTCTTAGATGTGAGCAGTATTTTTAGCATTTATGATTACAAAAATCTCATGTTTGAGCAAGATCTGAGATAAGATTTTAAGACCCTATTTGTCTAATAGTCTCACTGGGATGTATTACTGCCTGCAAAAGCGTGTGGGACGAGATTATAAAAGGTCTTTTCCATCAGAAAATGTTCTGGTTTCTGAAGGCAGAGCTATGAACTGAGGCACAGCTAGTGCCAAGCAGACAATCCTTGATATCACTATTTAATAGAGTGACAGTTGTCCTTCACGTGGGACGAATCCTGCACCTACTGATGTATGTAATATAAGTCCCTCAGCTGGAGTGCTGCAAGAACAGACCCCTGGGGAGCAGCTAATATCTCTAGGGACCTGAGTGTCCCCTCCAAATCCCAGACTAGAGGGGACCCTGCATGGGAAAGGTCCTCCTGGGTGTATGCACTAGTAGGTCAACTGCTTTGCTGGTTTGTTCCCCCACGGGATAAGAGACAATAATTGAGACTACAATTAGTAACAGAAATACGTGTGTTTCTGAGGCAGAAAAGACATCACTATGACAAACAGTTTGAAGTTGAATAATGAATTAAAACGTGGGTTCAACATCAGTTTGGGGCTCAGCTTAGAATTTACCACAGACAGGGGCAATTTACCTTACGGGTCCCTTCCCTCACATTGTCTTTTTGACTGATTCAGTGAGCATTTAAAGGCATCCCCTTGCTCACATGAAGGTATTTTCGGATGCTGGGCTGCAGCATTTCAGCTAAGGATGCTAAGAATTGTACTTAAAGGAAGTTTTTTGGTCTTAAGAATGTGATGATCACAGAATCATAGAATCATAGAATCAACCAGGTTGGAAGAGACCTCCAACATCATCCAGTCCAACCTAGCACCCAGCCCTAGACAGTCAACTAGACCATGGCTCTAAGTGCCTCATCCAGGCTTTTCTAGAACACCCCCAGGGACGGTGACTCCACCACCTCCCTGGGCAGCCCATTCCAATGCCAATCACTCTCTCTGCCAACAACTTCCTCCTAACATCCAGCCTAGACTTCCCCTGGCACAACTTGAGGCTGTGTCCCCTTGTTCTGCTGCTGGTTGCCTGGGAGAAGAGACCAATCCCCACCTAGCTACAGCCTCCCTTCAGGTAGTTGTAGACAGCAATGAGGTCCCCCCTGAGCCTCCTCTTCTCCAGGCTAAATAACCCCATCTAAATAACCCCATGGTGCTGGCTACTCAGCCCAGATGAGGAAAATAAAACATGTACAGTGTGAAGGCACCTGAAATGCAGAAACCAAGAGTTTGAAAACTCACTAGACTGAAAGATTGCAGCAAAATTATTTAGACAAAAGGGTGGACTTTTGTTCTGTTGTTCCTAAATGCAATGAGGTCTGGCCCCGAAGTCAAATCTCATGTCACCAAGTAGACTCCAGACTGGCCATCTGCAGTGTTGCCAGGACTTGCTATTGGATCTGACTCACATTTATGGAGGGTGTCACCATGGAAGAACTTAAAGCACACATTGGATGACTTTAATGAGTTTTCTGTAGGGCTGAGATGTGAAGGGACTTGAGTTTGTTTGGCATCCAGTAAGTGCAAATGAAATTACACAATAAATACCTCCCCATTTCCATGCCACAGGAAAAAAGGGTAACAAATCTTGCCTCCTTTACTGGATTGCTAATAAACTTTATTCATTAGTCCTTGTAAAATAATTTGAGAACCAAAGATAAAGGATGCCATATAAAATGTCAGATGTATTTAGCCTGCAGACTTGCAGTTCAAGTAAGTTACTCTGCAAGTTTAACAGCTACTTAACCAAACAAGATTAATTGTTATTTTAAACATCTCTTCAATGTTCTAAATATTAAAAACGTCTTGAAACAAAGCCTGTGAGCAAAGAAAACACTGTTAAATACCAAAAACTCATAAATGAATTTTTAAATGTAAATTGCTTTCTGAAAGTTCAGGCTATGAGTTTAGGATGAAAGGAGATGGGTTTTTTTTACACTCAGTAAGTAAAGCATCCACCACTTGTAGATTTGGGTCCTGGGCTGTCGTGCTGTTTTGTAGGCACTGAGGAATAGAGATTCATCCAAGGCTTTTGAAGTAGGTGGTTAATTTATCTGATGTAACATGAAAGGTGCTGTCCACAGCACTCTTCACCTCTTTGCTAAAGCTGCCAAAGCTGGACTGATAGTAACATTGGAAGGAATTAGGAGAAGCTTAAACTGGAGAGAAATGGAAACAGGCAGGGGTTG
>WAAF01005686.1:86585-90231 GCA_013400475.1 Tricholaema leucomelas
AATGGGGTTTTAGGAAGAGACTTTGCCTTGGCTTCGGGGCTTGTGTGGTTTGGGGCTGTGGTTTTGCCTTCTCAAAAAACAACGCTGCTTCAGTAAGGTGGTATTGCTTTCCTAAAATTGCAAGAGGCGCTTGTGAGGCAGCCCTTTCTGTTAAATTAACTTAAAATTTTAAATTAATGAGGGCTAATTTAGCTGTGCTGTCCTTCCCCGGGACAGCGGGGAACCACTGCCCGGGCGTGGGAGCGCAGCCTAGGAGGTGCACGGGAACCGACAGCAGCTCGGAAGGTGGCGAGAGGAGCAGCAAAGCAAGAGGATTCGAGCATGTACCTCTTGCTATGAAAGCTTTCCACCAAAAAATGTGAGAGGCAGGTGAGGAGCTCAGCCCACGGAAGCTATCCGCTGCTCCCAACTAAAGGCACGGCTTACCAGTCGCAAATATTTTGTACTCTGGTTTGGATAAAAAAATCCAGGCAGCAGCGAGATATTTCTGTCCTTGCTCCATAGACTGCACTAACTTAGAGAAATTCCCTTAATTATGTATTTTTTAATTATTACTATTTACCTAAATGCATACTGCTGCTGGGAGCCACACACCTCTCTTCTGTTCCCATCGCTTCTTGCAGGCAGGGGCAGGACAGGTGGAAACTTTGTATCGTTGCACACTTAAAGAATGGGGCCAAAATTTCCCCCAGTGTAGGCTTAGTGACTTCTTAAAGACATGAAAAAAAATCTCCGTGGGACTCACCCGCCGGTACATAACACACGGACGGTTTCTGTTTGTCTCCTCAGAAAACGGGAGCTCTTCTTCAATTCAGATTTAAAACTCTTCCTTAGTGTCCTCCGCCACAAATTTTGTCCCGCGGGATTATAAATCATCTGTCTCCGTTCGTGGAGGTGACCAAAAAAAAAACAAAACAAAACAAAGGAAAAAAAAAAAAGCCCCCACTCCCCCCCGCAATCTCCTCAAAGGCACCTAAATTAGAAAGGCTGGAAAAATAAACCCTAGTTCAGGAAACCAGCTCGGGAGCCGGCTCAGCCCTGGCCCACACTGCTGCGAGCAGATGAAACCCTTAGAGCATCATCCCAACCGCAGCTCTGCTCCTGCAGAATTTTATCCCTTGCAGAATACATCCCAAAGCAGAAGTTTTAAAAGGAAATGAAACAAAATTATTTTTAAAATCCTTCCCCCTTGGTTTAATTTACGAGCAGAAGTCGGCCCGAAGGATGAGGTTCTGCCCCTCACTCCCCTCTGCTTCTGCCTGCAGAAAATATGCAGAACTATTTTGGAACTGTTGTGCCCTTTGTTGCAGCAAGACGGGTGATCGTTTTATTTTTGTCCAGCCCGTCCTAAAATCGTGGTACTGTCATTTCTCGAAGATGCCAAGTATTTTACAGAGTGCTTGACTTGGTGGCCTGGCATCGGCAATATTCCCATCACCTCTCTTCCCGAGCTCCAGAGTAGGTGTTATCTAGCAGAGGTTTTCCAAACGCAGCCTGCCAGAGCATCACACCACCAGCTACTTAAAGTCTTGAAAAGGTGAAACCTGTTGACAGTAGGTGAGATTAAAGAGATTTTCTTTTCCGATTTCAGGTCCTTTTTTTTTTTAACACGACGAGTGCCGTTGCCCTCCCCTTCATCTAGCAATGTATCGCTCAAAGTTTCTTCTTGAAGTCAAAAGGATGATGAAACGCCTGGCTGCAAAATCACCCATCTCACAAATCGCCACGGAAATTAGCCCTCTGTAGACAGCTGACGCTACGAAATACTTCCAAATCGAGCTCCCACACTCACAAGTGCAATCTAAAGCCTGCACAAAGGTAGTCCCGAACTGCTTTGCTCCCTTCCAAAGTCTGACTGATACCGTTTCTATGTCGTAATGAAGTGGGTTTGGTTTATTATTATTATGATTATGATGATGATGATGATGATTATTTAATGCAGTCCTCGATAATTGAAACACGGGAAATGCAGAGGGCAATTTCACAATGTTGAGAGCACAGTTGTAAATAGAAACATTCACATTTCATCCAATGATGAGTATTTGATACTGCAATTCTGTTTTGTAAACTAAAGAGATGAGTAAAAAAAAAAAAAAGAAAAAAAAAAAAGAAAAATATTTTTGCTTTCTTTTTAAAAAGCAAATCCTGGCCCCTAAGCAGCTGATGGTTACTCATAGAATTTTAAATTACAGGTTATATTTTATAGTTGAATTCTTTCTTCTCTTGTAAGTTTATCCTACTATGTACCATGTGTGTCTACTGTAACTGCAGAGGTTTTAAGGCAAGGCGAGAAGTTCCCCCCCCCCAAAAAAAGTCCCCAGTATCGCAAGAGAGCCTGTTCCTGAGCAGCCACCCGCGCACTCCCGTACCCAGGAGGGACACAGCACCCCCAACCCGTGTACCGTAGGGAGAGGGGACTCCACTCTCAGGGAAAAACGGGTTAAACGCAGCACAGCGCCTCGAACCTCCCCAGTAAAACTCCCATTAAAACTAGGTGTCTGTATGGGGAGGGTTGGATTGTGGCGAAATATCCAGTCCCACTGTGCCACGCCATGAAAATCAGTGTGGAAGGAAAGGGGAAGCTAAAACCGTTACTTTATTTGAGATGGGGTAGTAAAAAGCTCCCAAATGCTTAGGGGAGATGATGCCCGAGAGGAGCCAGGTCCCATCCCTTGGCCGCCCCCCGCGCAAGGGGAGCGGGTCCAAGAAGGCGGCATCGGGATGGATCGACATAGCGGAGCGGCTCTCACTTTTCGGCGCTGGGAGTCCCAATGTTTTCCCAATCAGTTGTTGGCGGGGAGATGCTAACCCCATCCTTGCACCCCACATCCACGCCTGCATCCTACGTCCACTCACGCGTGTGGGTCTTGCTGGGGGTGATGGAGGAGTGGGAGCTCAGAGAAGGACACCAGGCATGCTTCAAGACGGTGCTTTGAGATTTCTTTCCCTACTGTTACTTTGGTTGGTTTTTTTTTTTTCTCTTTTTAAATCCAACTCCCCCCATCTATCCCCAAAGCCAACCCTAGACACAGTCCCCCTCCCCAAAATAAAAAGAAAGAAAAAAAGAAAAACAATAAAGAAAATTTTTAAAAGGGGGAGGGGAAGAGAAAGTAAATTAAAAAAAAAAAACAAAAAAACAAAAGGGGAGAGATGAGAAGGGACAAAATGTAAAACTCATAGAACAAATAGGAGAACTATTTATTCGGTTCACAGTCGTGTGAAATGCAGCAATAAAAATCTTTGGACTTCAGCAAGTTGTTTTTAATTCTTTCTTTTCTTTTTTTTTTTTTTTTTTTNCCCAGAAAAAAACTCAACCAAAAAATATAATCAGATATCTTGGATTTTTACACCACCTTACCTGTAAATTATATATACATAGAATATTGCAGAATTATATCTAATACACAATATTTTCACTATTAATGCTGGTATAATCTTTATACACTGGCCCTTATGTTTCTTTTTATTTTTTTTTTAATTAAATTATTGCATTGTATAAACTTTGACTGCAAACGGCCCCCCCCTCCCCTTCTTCCCTTCCTCNAATTTCAAAAAACAGAGTCCAATGTCCATTAAAACAGTGCTTAAGTCTATGAAAACGTAACTTAAGCATTAAAAAAAAACAACAACAAAACATAAAGAGAGT
>WAAF01005686.1:90326-117022 GCA_013400475.1 Tricholaema leucomelas
CTCCCCCCCCCTCGCCCTTGGCTATTCACTGTCCGACTTGCCGTCTTTCGCCGTGGTGGAGTGGTTGTAGAGCCCCTGGGCCATGAGGTGTACTGCCAGGGAGTTCTTGCTGCCCGTTGCCTTCTTGATCTTGGCTCGTTTGTTCTGGAACCAGATTTTGATCTGGGACTCGTTCAGACCGAGCTCCTGGGCCAGGCTCTGCCGCCGCTGCTCCGTCAGGTACCGGTTCGTCTGGAACTCGGCCTTGAGTCTCTGCAGCTGCTCCGCGGTGAAGGCGGTGCGCGGCCGCTTGTCCTCCTTGTTGGGGTTCTTCTTCTTTGGTTTGCGGGACCGGGGACCTACGGCCGGGAGAGAGGAGAAGCACCGACACCGCCACGCTCTGCTGTGGGCGGCCCCACGCGGGGTGCAATCCCGCGTGGAGTTGGGGGACAAGGAACACGGGATGCACACGCTCCTACCCGCATCCTATGCTCCCCACCCCTCCTCAAACAACCATCCTAAAGGAAAATAAGCCTGGCTTTGTGCCTCAGCTGCCAATGGATGCTCGGGAGGCTGCGGAACGGGACCGCAGCCCCCAGCGCCCTCACAGACTCCGTTCGCTGCCCGCCTGGCCGCGCGGCTCCCCCCTCATCCCAGTTCCAGCCAGCCAGAAACACATCTACTGACCCTTTTCATCTCGAGGGTGCCCAGCAAGTAAAGCCTGCACCGGAGGCTGCGGCACGAAGACAAATTTTGGTTTCTGAACAGAGTATTTTTTGTGAGGAAACATTTTTGTTTGTTTGTTTTGTTTTGGGGTTGTTTGGGTTTTCTTTCCAATCTGTTTTTCTTTTCAAGGAAATCTCATTACTTTTTTTTCCCCTTTCTCTTCCTTTTTTCATTTCCTTTTTTTTGTTTGTTTTTTTTTTTTTTTGTTTGTTTGTTTTTTGTTTTTGTTTGTTTGGTTGGTTTGATTTTGGGTGTTTGTGGGTTTTTTTTTGGTGGGTCGCTATTAAAAAAGGCAACCAGTCCCCCGTACACAGTGCGGGCAGAAATCCGCCGCTCTGCTGCTGTGCCCATATGGCCCGATCCGAATCGCCGGGATTATTCTCGGGAATATTATTCTCGGCAGCACAAGGAGCCTTTTCTGCCCGGGCCGAGCCATTGTGAGGATGTATGTTAATTAAATATTAACAAAGGAGAGCACTGGAGAACAATGGAGTAAATTCCAATCCAACCCTGAATATTACCTCCGACTAAGAGTTTGTTTTCAGACATTGCAAACTAATTTTGAACTCGTCCTACCATCCTTCCTTCCCGCCCGGCTTGTCGGGTGGAAACCCTAAGCTTGCTGCTTTTGTAAGAGAAAAATCCTTATTTCTTCCCTCCCCTTTTTTTCTTCCTCGGAGCGGATCTCCTGCGTGGTGCTTCCCATGCTTTCCCCCAATGGTTTCTACTTGTTTTTTTTAAGGAGGGTTTTACCAATCCGCCGGGGCCAGCCCTGCCCTCCCCGCGGTAGCAGAAGGACATTCCCCCCCCTGGCTTTTTATTTTTAACGTATTTCCCGATGTTTTTATAAATAATTTCGTAAGATTCTGATCAAGCTCTCGCCAAGAAACAGACCTTGCTTAAAGAGGTTCTCCGGCCCTTGGAAATCTCCCTCGGCCCCTACAGAGCTAAGTTGCAGCACATGGGGGAAAATTAAAAGAAAGAAACGAAACGGCGACCGCTCCGAGGCCCCTCTGAGGGAACTAAACGATCGCGGACTGGTTTTGGCTAAAAGAAATTATAATCAAAGAAAGGCGAGGCCTATGAAAATCAATGCTCCCTTCCTCAAAACACGGCGTGGGGATATTTTCCTGGCTGGGAGAAGGGCAGCTTGCCGGGAGGACGAGCGGGGAACCCAAAGCCAGATCTTCTTTTCCTCCCTCTTTGATAAAAACTGGCAGTTAGTGGGAAATGACCCAAGCCCAGGCGGTTTCAGCTTCTCCGCGGCGGAGGGTAAAGGGAGACCCTTGTGTTACCTCTCTCGATGAACCCGCGCATCCCCGGTCAAAATCGAGCGATTTTAAGACACCTTTTCCCCCCTCAAAAAAGAAAACCAAACCAAAACAACCAAACAAATCCCTCCCCAGAAAAGGCAAGGAAGGGGAAGGAAGGGACCGGGCTCTTTTCCCTACCGGCTTCCCCGCCCCGCGGGCGGAGGGAGGCGAGCCGGGGATCTCGAGGCCGGGAGTGTGGCAGCGGGGAGCAGGTCCACCCGGAGGGGCAGCTCTTACCTGAAGAGGGCCGGTCCGAGTACCGCGTGCAGTAAACCCAGGCGGGCCAGAGCATGGGCTGGTTCCCGGTGTTGGAGCTGGCCTGGGAGCTATCCGAGTCCGAGCTCACCGACAGGTCGCCGCCGCTGAGCCCCCGCGCTTTCAGGGCCGCCTCCAGCGCTGCGGGGTCCCCCCCCTTCTTGGCGGCGCCGTGCAGGGCCAGCCCGGCGGGGCCGCCCTCCCCCCGGCCCGGCGAGCCCGCCCCGCCGCCGGGAAGCGGAGCCCCGGGGGCCGGCGCCGCGGCGGGGCTGCGGCGGCTTTCCGCGCCGGGCCGCCGGGGCTCTCCGCCGGGGCCGCCCGCCTCTTTCCTCCGCCCGAACTCGGGCCGCAGGATGTTGTCGATGAAGAAGTTGGTGATGCGGTGCGGGTGCGGGTGGGGGTGCGGGGGGTCACCGGGGGGAAGCAGCAACCCCCGCCGTCCGCCGCCGGGCTCCGCGTCGCCGCCGGACTCCTGCGGCTCGGCCGCCTCCTCCCGGGGGCTCCGGCCGCCCTCCTCCATGCTGCGCGGCCGGCCCCGCCGACGGCTCCGCTGCCCGCCCCGCCGCCGGCCGGGCGGCTGCCTAGCGTTTTTTGTTGTTGCTGTTGCAGTCGGTTGTTCTTTATTATATTTTTTTTTGTTTTAATATATATATTTTATATATATCTATGTACACGCACGCACAGGTGTCTATTCGCTTTCGTTTCTCCTGGCCGTGCTCGGCATTCAAAATCCAGAGTTTGCAGAGAAAAAAAAATTAAAATTAATAGCAATAATTATAAAAAAAAAAAATTAAAATGAAAGAAACAAAACCAGGGAGACTCCAAAGCCAGCAGCCGAGCCTCCACGAGTTCCAACTTTGCCAAAAATAAAAAATATACTAGGCTCCGGTCCTCCTGCCGCCGCTCTCCGTCTCCTGCCGCCGCTCAACCTCTCGGTCCCGCGGCGAGCTGCCGCCTTCTCCCCCGGCCACCGCCGCTGCAGCCGAGCCTCATCCGGAGGAAAAATTAATAATAAAAATAATAATTTGGGGGTGGTGGAAAGGGAGAGGAGGGATGTGGGTAAAGGAAAAAAAAAAAAAGAAAAAAAACACCAACCCCGGGCCGGTGCCGGGGCGGGGGTGGAGGCGGTCTCTCAGCAGCCGGTGTCCCGCGGAGGGCAGGGCGGTGAGGCGCACCCCGCGGGGCTCCGGCCGGCAGCGCCCGGCCCCGCGCCGCCCCGCGCCGCCCCGCACCCGCACATGCGGGGGCCGCCGCGGGTGGGGGGGGGGGGTCCCCGCCCTGCCGCCCGCCCCGCTGCTGCGCTACCGCGCTACGCCCCGGCGGCTGCCGCCGCCGCCACCGCCACCGCAGCGCCCGGACACTTCCACTCTGGATTGTTGTCCTTTAGGTTTTAACGGGGGCCCCGCCGGTGACGTCGCCGGCCCGGGCACTTCGACACGTGCCTCGGGCCAATGACAGAGCGGACATGCGCACACGTGGTGCGGGGAGCTCCGGTAAGTGACAGCACCCACGCCCCTCCCCCATAAGCCGGACCCGGACGCCGCGGGGATGCGCGGGAGGGGGTGGGATAGAAGGTGGGGGTGTCCCGCCGAGGGGTGTTCAGGCAGCCCCCCCCCACCCTCATCATCATCCCCCCAGCGATGGATTATTGGGGATTTTAATTGCCCCGCTGTTTACCGGGGGGCATCGGGGGCGGCATCCCACAATTCCTTGCAGAAATGCATAAATAATATTAAGCGAGAGGTGGTGATACAAAGGGGGTCGGGGGACGGAGCGGGGGGCAGCGAAACGGAGCCCGGCCCGGTGCCTACGGGGCTGTCCAGGGGGTTGCGGTGCTGCCCCTCCCCGCGGCGCAGTTCGGCATCCGCGGATGCGGCCGTAATTGACTCGTCCTTTCTGCATCCGGACAGCAGCCTTTCATCTCCCCTGTTTGCCCCCGAAACGGCATCAGGGCGCAGTGCTTCCCCTCAAAACCCGTTACCCTTCGAACCCCCAAAACATCCCTGCTCTTTCGGGAAGGGAAAACTGCATCACTGTCTTGTCTTTTGTCCTTAAGCAGAAATCCCCTTCCCCGGAAAAAATTAAGGAGAGAAGTGCGGCTGGATGGCCGAGGGATTGGGCCGGTTTCGGGGGCGCAAATCTTCGGCGGGGTGTTCAGGAAGGAGTAAGGAGGTGGGCGTGGGGTTCTTTATACGCCACCGACCCGTTAGTCCTCCACAGGGCTCGGCGGATGTCAGAGACCCGACGGGGCGTACGGTGAGGGGCTGTGAGGCCCCGCCGAGGACCGAAGAGGGCCGGCCCGGAGTGGACTCGTCTCCGGTGTCTGTGACGCCCTGATCTCAGTCTTTTCTCGCTAAGTGACAGTGCTGTTTGAAGCGGACTCCTTGTGGATGACATCTACCTCTCTCCACCTTGAGGGAAAACGGACAGCGAGACCTTCCTCTCCTCATTTCTCTTTTTCTTTTCCTTTTCCTTCAGTCTTTCATTTTTATTTTACTGTAAATTTATTTCCCCTTTTCCTCTGGATCTCGCACAGGGTCGGGTCCATCAAAGGAGACCAACGCTGGCTGATCCGAAGTTGTTTTGCTCAAACAAGCACCTAGAGGTTAATTTCTTCAAGCGCCCCATGAAAAGCGATTAGCCTGTCTCCCAAGAAGTATTTTCTAATTACTTGGAAACTCTCGCTTTGCTACTACCCCATAATTAAACGTGTTCGAGGTGCTGCACTTCAAATATTTCGCTCCCGGGCGGACACAAGTTACCCATGAAAACTTCAAACCTCCCTGAACCCCGCGTTACCTGTCCGCTCCGCCAGTACCAGGGTAGCGTTCCCGTTCGTTATCCCGCTCCTTCGCGGGGATTTTAATACACTGTGTAGGACAGGGAGGAGAATTCCCGAGATAAACTCAAAAGCAGGAGATAAACAAAGCTGTACAAAACAATTACTGCATCTGCCTGTCCTCTGACAATAATCCAGCACCTCAGGTATGCAGAGGCAGAGGCAGAGGGGGATGGGGTGGGAGGCGAGGTGAAGGAGGATGAAGGGGTGATCTGATACCTAACCAAGGAAATCTGAATGATCTTATTTATTCATTTTCTTCCAAGGTTATTTTTTATCTGAGAGTTCTGTAGTCTCTGTAGAAACATTCGCCAGCAGCAGCACGATTTCTCGTCGGTCTGCGGGCGCCCCGCCAGCGGCACCGAGGCATGCGGGGGCTTTTCCTAGGGAACCGCTGCAGGTCATGGGGAAAACTGAATGGAAAACAGGATTGGGGCTTCCTTGATTCTTTGCTTCGGCCTCCTCTCGCAGCCCTGGTGCTCGCGAAAGTCACCTCTCCGCACACTAGCCGTATTTATTTCCCCCACTGTCTCTGCATAGTTTGACTGAGGTTTGTTCCGCTCTGCCACTCATTATTTTTCTCTTTTTGCCGCACAAACGGGCAAGAGTGCGGGCACTGCCCCGCGCATCCCTGCCGACCTTCCCCACCACGTTCCTTCCTCGGTGAGTTTGGCTCTGGGAAGTTCATAGCAGGATGACAACCCATGAGCCCGGTCCCGGGGAGGAAGAGAGCGGCCGACAGACAGCCTCCCGCCTGCTGGCAGCGGGCAGGCTCCGAGGCCATTCCCGCCGCTCTTCCCAGCAAACCTTCCTTCCAGCTTTCCCGCATACTCGAAAAAATATCCACCTCCCGAGGTGCTGGGAAGCCAAATGCCCAGAGCAGTGGTGAAGCCCAGGGAGGGTCTGCACCCTCCCAGTCCTTCCATCGTAAAGATCGCTGCCTGCAAAACGGTGGCACGCACCAAATTTCGCCGAATTTTCAGCGATTCCCCCCGTTTTCAGCCGTGCTGCCGAATGAAGCTTGGCAGCGGCTCTTGTCTTGGTGGGCACAGCCCTGACACACCGCCGCATCGCCACGGCTCACCCCGTTTCCCTCATGGCATCCACTTTATTTCCAAGCGATGCCTTTTCAGGAAGCATTGGCTGCGTTTTGGAGCTGCTAGTTAAGGGCAGAGGACAGGGGAGAGGTTGGTTCATCTTCCTCGCCTCGGCCGAGACTGGCCCTGCAGCAGACGGTTTGCAAGGCGCTGCCCTGTCTCTAGGCTCAGCCTTCCCCGGGGTTTCGCATCAGTTTGGAAGAGAGGAAAACCAGCAGCGACCCCCGCGCAGCCCCGGCAGGGCTTTTCCCGGAGCCAGCCGTCCGGGAGAGCTCAGCCATGACGGCCCTGTTTCCCCAGCGCTGCTGGGTTTTCACTGCGTCGCCGACATCAACGACAACAACAAAATTCCCTAAACCCGCCCGATTTTCCCAGTTCTACCCCTTTGCCCAGCGGGATCAAGGGCTCCCACCCCAGCAGCCTGTCATGAGGCCGGCAGCGCTCATCCACTTCGCGCGAGGAAGACCTTCCCGTTAACGGATGTGAAAGGACGAGATGGAAAGGGTGGGTTCCACTTTCTTTCAGGATCATGAACGTTTTGTGACCGGCTTGCGGCGAGGGCAGAGCTTACTGCGGCCGAAACTGGCCCGGGAAGGAGATCCCCGCGGAGTGCCCGCTGGCACCGGCGTGGAGCAGGGAAGATGCTCGGGAGTGAAAGGGTGAGGTTGAATGTCCGAGTCCTGACTCGGTAAGAGGCTGACGGTCACGGCTGTCGCCTGCAGCACGGAGTGGCCGGGGTACACTCCCAGTCCCGCCTCCCACGGGACGGAGGGTGCGCGGGTGGAGTGTGAGAGCTGGCTTCTGCCTCGCCCCGATCTTAGCCCTGCCTCTGCCCTCCCGCTGCTTCTGTCCTTGCCCCGTGCTGCCTCTACTCTCCCCCTGCCTCTTCCTTGCCCTGCCCCTACCCCTTGAATGCTCCGCATACATCGGCCCCTCCTGTCGACAGCTGGTATGGGGGAGAGCCCTCCGGGCCCTCATGAAGACCCAGCAAAGAACTACAACCAAAACTAGATTGTCGTAAAAATAATACCCAGAGACAAACTATATGGAGAAAAAAGAAAAGAAAAGAAAAGAAAAGAAAAGAAAAGAAAAGAAAAGGAAGGGGAAGGGGAAAGGAAAAGGGAAGGGGAAAGGGAAGGAGCAGGGGAAGGGAAAGGGAAAGGGAAGAGGGGAGAGCAGGGGAGGGGAGAATGGGAGGAGGGGAAAGCGGACAAGAGGAAAAATAATAATAAAAAAAAAAAAACAAGGAAAATATAAAGGTAATGGAAAAGCGAAAATGAAAATTAAAAAAAAAAAGGAAGAAGAAAAAGAAAAAAAAAACCAGAAAGATAGGAAACAAAAATAGAGAAACGAAAAAGAAAGACAAAAAAGGAAAAGAAGAAAAAAGAGAAAGAGAGAGAGAGGGAAAGAGTGAGAGAAAAAGAAAGAGATAGAAAAAAAGGAAAAGAAAAGGAAAAAGGAAAAGCAAAATGAAAATAAAAATAAAAATAAAAAGGAAAAGGAAAAAAAGAAAAACACCAAATGGTTTCCTAGGACCGAGGCAGTTCTTGCTACAGCGAGGCCCGGCACTCTCAGTCCAATGGGTTGTCCAATCTCTCGGGGCCAGCAGGGCCTCGCCAGGATGCTGGGTGTCACTGGATGGCACCAGGTGCAGGCTCCCTCCCCCGGATGCCTGGACTTTGTTCTGCCGATTCTACTTTACAAGTCCACCATCCTGCAGCATAGCCTGTAGCAGTGAGAAAGCTTTTTTGGCCTGTGAAAGGAAATATTTGTGCCATTTTAAAAGCAAAGCAAAATGAAACATATAATAAATAAATAAATTTAAATTATTAGTAATAATAAAGTCGGGAGTGAAACCTACTGCCTATGTCTTTGAGTTACACCTACAGACACTTTGAAAAGAAACAGAAAACTAGTCCTCAGTCTCTGCCACCTGCAGCTGGGTGAGACATGCCCAGTTCAGGTCTACCCTCCTGTCCTCCTTTCATGTACATTTTCCGTCTGGGGCTGCGGCCGCTGTCCGGGACAGGCTGCCCGTCCCCTGGCTAGGGCTGTGGCCGTCATCGGAGTCTCTCCCGGAGAGGATCGGCCGGGCTCACCATTCACTCACCCACCTGGAGCCGTGGAGGTTGAAAAAAGCTTCAAATAAGTACAAGCCCAATTTTCCGAAAAGTTTTTTATTTCGTCTTCCCAATGCGATACATTCCCTGTTTTACACCCACCCACCCACGCTGCAGAGGCGTGCAGCTGGCTCTCGTACAAGTGTGCCCACATGCGTGTATGGAGACTGAGAAACGCTTCCCAACTTCTCGCGTGGCTCGGAGGAGTTAATCCGTACAGACACAACAGAAGCTGTTGTGACGGTAAAGTTCAGCAACTCTACACCGAGCCCAGCATTAGCAAGGGCTTGGGCGGGATGCTGGGCGCTGCTCCTGCACTTTCCACACAGGCAGCTAATTCCCCTAAACTCCCTTGGATTTACACCTCGGCATTTACTCACAGCTACAATAAAGCCACCGCTCTAATTAACTAGGTAATTTCCACTCCAGCTCCCCACCGGATAATCATCTTTTATGGTCTCTCGAAGGCTATTTTCCAGCTGTTGCTGATCGAGAGCCCAGCCCTCACCTCGCACAGCCGGGGCTGGGGGGTCCCACAAGCCCCGAGACGGCTGCGGGGAGGTTCCTGCCTCTTCCCCATCCTTCTCGCCCAGGAGAAGCTGGCTCTAAGTTTTCCAGGAAGAAGGTGCGGGGTGGGGGTCCTGTCGGCCCTGCTCACGGAAGGTGGCCTGGAGTGGGGTGCGGTCAAGGGCAATGTCCCTGTGCAGTAGAGAAAGCGAGGGCGGTGATGGTGTAGGGTTCTATCGGGTTGTGGGGCCATTTGCTGCTCTCGATAAGGATGCAAGTTTCTCGGGTTACTCCCTTACCCCTTCCGGGCCACCGGGCTCGGCCGAGGGGCTGCCCGCAGCGGCGGGGACACGCTAGGAACACACATGTAAGCTTCCTTTTCTCAGTGTTTCCAGGATTAAAGAAAAGACAAACCGCAAAACAAACAAACACCTCTCGCCCCTCAAATAAAAGACAAACAAACACAAACAAACAAGCCAACGGGCGAATAAATCCACCAAAACAACAACGACAAAAAAAACAAACCGCAAAGCACACCCCGAAACCAACCACAAGCAAAAACAGTTGTTCTCAGCGGGGCTTCCCTGAAGAGTGAAAAACGAGTGCTGTCCACTAGGGTCAAGACTCAGGCTGGATGCAGAGGAGACCGAGAGTATGCTCATCCTCTCCTCAATTTGAGCTGCTAAAAGTTTCTGGGGTAACGCAAACAGCTCCGACCCTCTTTATGCCCCCAGCTCTCCACGGCCTCGCCTGCCCGCAGCAAGGAGACCGACGCCCACTCTGCACCCCTTGTCTCCGGCCCTCAACGTCTTGAGAACAGTGGAGAGCAGGAGGAGACCGTGGGGATGAGGTCTCCACCCCTCACATCCAGCACCAGTTACTTGCGGGGAAGCGGCGGTGGGGTGGGTTGATGCGACTCAGGGTGAGCTAGCTTTTGTTTTCGGGTATTTTTTCCTGTTCGCCCTCCCTCTCTCATTTTCTTCCTCCTTCCTTTTCTTCCATTTCTTCCTTTTCTTCCTTTCCCTCCTTTTCTTCATTCCTTTCCTTCCTGAATCCTTGAATTCCTTGATTCCTTCCTCCTGAGTTCCTCCCTTCTGAATTCCTTCATTCTGAATTCCTTTCTTCCTTCCAAATTCCTTCCGAGAATTCCTTCTGAGTTCCTTCCTTCCAGATTCCTTCCTTCCTTCCAGATTCCTTCCGATTCCCTTCTTCCACCCTGCTCTCTTTCTTTCCTTTTCACTTTCCCCTCTTCTTTCCCTTCTTATCCCTTCTTTCTCTCTTTTCTCTTTCCGTCTCCCTCTTGCTCCTCCCTCTCACTTCTTTCTCGTCTTTCCCTTCTTTTCCGTTCCCCTCTCCCTTTTCCTCTCCTTCTCCCTTTCCCCTATTGCCCGCAGTTCCCTTATTCCTGACCCCAGCGATGGAGCCGCCAGCGCTGGGGTCCAGCCGGGCTCGCAGGACCTCCCCCCACCTCCAGCCGTGTTCTCAGTGTCAGACCCCTCCCGGCTGCCCCCGTCGCCTCCACCGGCGGCCGTCGGGGAGCGCACCCGTCCCGTGGGCCGGGATTTGCCTGCGGGCTGCGCCTGCCCCCGAAGGCATCCCCGCAATATTCCCGGCGGAGTGGGAGCAGGGCCGGGAGTGAGCAGCCTGCCTTGCCAGTCCAGAGATCAGAGCCCGGCGCCCGGCTCTGCTCCAGTGCATCGCTCCAATGCTGCCCGGGGGACGCGGCGGGGGCCATTGAGGAACTGCCAGTTCCGCACACAGGCTCCGGAGAATAACAAAACCCCTCGGGAACTTCAAAGGCAGTTTGTGGGGGTGCAGGGGAGAGGGGGTGATCTCCCCTGCCTTCCTGGCGGGTTTTTTTCACAGAAGACAAAAAGGTGCAAACGCCGGGTGCAGCCCCTCTGCTGGGCTGCGGGAGCATGCGGGGCCGCGGCGCTGAGCTGCTGTATCCACAGGTAGATATCACCTTATTGCTTATCTTTGTCCTCTAAGTTCCTTGAATTGCCGGCATATATTTATCTTGTCTGTCTGGGGCTGCTTTGCTAAGTCACTGTGCAAATTGAAAGACTTCCCCCCCCACCCCACCTCCGCCTTTTCCTCCCCTCCCCAGCTCAGCATCTTTTTTTTAATTAAAGCCTTTAGCTAGCCTGGTGTTTACTGGCTTATGTAAAGTATCTAAACAAACAGACCCGGGTGAATACAAACACCAAAAGGGAGCCAGCCCCCCATTCTTACCCCTCTATTGTCTGGAAAAAAAATAAAAGAGGCACATCTCCTCATGTCATAGTTACAGTTCTAAAAGGAAATTGCTTTTATTTGAAAAGGAGGCTTTAAAAAGCAGTGACATGAAGGGGAAAAGCTCCTTAAGGGAGGAAGGTCACGGGGTGAGGGGTGAGATTAAAGGAGCGATCTTTCCACCTCGCAGGGAAGGCAGCCCCATTGCCTCCCCAAATGTGGGAGAAGGGCTCTGAGGGTGGGTGGAGGGGGTGAAGCTGGAGGCCAGGGCTGGAGGAGGCCTCTGGGCCCCAGGCAGTCCCTGCTCCCACACAGACACCTTTCAGATGTCAGAGAATGGAGCGGATGCAAAGAAGTGAAATCCCTTGCTTCGACGCCCCAAACCTCACATCCTCTGTGCCATCATCAGGAAACATCACGGTGGGGGGAAACAGACACTCTGCAGCTGCGGCTTAGGTGGGTCATGGGATACAGAGGGCCGTGGGATGCAGAGGGTAACAAATATGGAGAGCCTCAATCCCCAGTGTTAAGGGGGAATGAGGCTATGTCACCTCCCTGAGGCTGGCTGTCTATTCATAGGGAGCCAACCTGAGTGATGGAAGGGGACAGAACCATTCAAGTGATCCCCCCATATCCTCCTTTTTCCCACTCTGCATCCATCTGTGCTGGCTGTGTGGTTTGCTGCATGATGGTCTCTTGCAAAGGCAAGTCAGCATGAGGGAAGTGGAGGCAAGTTCCATCACCTCCCTGTGAAAGCAGCATCCTGCCAGGTCTCAGGTGTGAGCAGCAGCCTGGAACTCTGGGGTCAACACCAAGAAAGGTGACTACAACACCACTGTGTGCCAGATGCCTTCCCTGTGCCTGTCTACTTTATCTTGCTCCTCTGTGCAGAAACCACTCATGTCCCTCACCAGTCCCAGGCTGGACCAACTCTGCTCTACACAGGAGCCTGGGGCCATTTCTGCAGCAAGGATAGGGGAAGTGCAGCCCATTTCACTATGAGTAGAACACGTATTTTCCACCACTAGGAAAGATGATCCCTACGAGCATCTGTATTTGTTCTCCCTGGGATTTGGGTCCTGGACTGTCTATGTTCTGTGCTCAGGAAGTCTCTGGTAATAAGTGACCTCCTCTGTGGCAAGTGGAGGTGCCATGCTGCCAGCATGAGGGAGCATTTGGGACATTTCTTCACAGCCCTGAGGAGACATGAGGGAAGAAGAGCATTTGGGAAGAGATTTGGGGATGGCAAAGTTTCCTCCTGGGATGAGAATAGAGAGGGGATCATGTCTGACTGACCCATCAGGCTTCCAAGGGCAGGGACATTCCAGGTCAGACTGCACACAAAGCTACAAGGTGTTTGTCAGATGCAGTGTTTGAGGCAAACGTTAGTGAGACGACCATGGTTTTCCATGACCTCGAGCAGACCATCTGGACCCTCCATGTATGCAGGAGATGCTCACAGACCACCTCTCTCACCCTTTTTTGTGTGCATCCCCAAGACTCTGTGACATTTGGGTACTATGTAGCCGGCAGTCTTCAGCTTCTGCTTGGCACTGCCATTCCCCATGTCTATTTTCACTTTTTTTCTCCAAAGTACAGGAGCTGCATTGTCCTTGGTATTTGGAGAATTTTGATGTGTGAGAGGCTGCTCTACTCCTAAAATATGTGCATTTAAATTGTTTGAGGGAATTACTGACATTAGCCTGCTTTGTTTGGGGTTTTATTAGTGTTATTCAGTAAACACTCTCCTGCAACCCGGGTAGTGAATGCCCAGCTCACTGGAGATGCCACTCAGTGTTCCACCTGCTACAGAAACTGCTTGAGGATATTAAATCCATTCACACCCTTGCTTGTGGGCTGCCTTAACTTGTGCAGAGGTGGCTTGTGTGCCAAGCTGAGGCTGGGTCACAGCTCCCCTGACTTACAGCCCTATGTGCTATGGAGCATCTGCAAACTGTCCTGTCCTGCAGGACCCCTCCTAACAGCATGGGCTCTCATGGAAAACACCAGTGATTTCTGTGGGACACGAACTTGTCTCCCTTTCCCTTTCTCTTTCCCTTTCCCTTTCCTTCTCCCTTTCCCTTTCTGCATTGCTAGTTTTGTATGAACCCACAGGACACACACAACTCCCTGTGAGTTGACTGAGTGTTGTAGATACACACTGTTGATATAAATATTTATGGAGGAACAGTCAGCCTTGTGTGGACAGACACAGAGGTAAATAATGACAAACACTCCTAACATGCTATGACAGTGCTGGGAGCAGGAGCAGCTCCTCATGAAATCAATTTAATGACTCAGTTAGAGTAGAGGGGAAATAATCCCAGCGACATTACTATGCCCAATAGCAGGAGTGTTGCAATGATGGCTAAGCTATGCAGCGAGGCTCTGCATGGCCACAGGGAGAGAAGGGACCCTCCACAAGCTTCCCAGCAGAGGAAAATGAAGAAGATGAAAAACAACTACAGGAGAGATGTGGGTGCAGGTGACAGAAATGAGAAAGGCTTTCCTGGCTGTTATGCACAAGGATAATGTGATGTGTGGTGGGATGGAGGTTGTTTGGGCTAGGAGAGGTACTCTAGGCAGAATGACTTGCTTAGTGAGAGCGGTATGAGGAAGAGGTGAATGAGCTGAAGTGGACAGGCTTGGATGAGAAGAGATGAGACATGATTTAGGTCCCTCTAGTATCAAATATCTGAGAAGAAGGTTTATTTTCACATGATTTTGGCAGCTAAATATCTATATCCTCAGCTGATGATTCCAAACCCTTCCAGGACGTCGATGTCCTGTGTTTTGCGACTCTGTCAGAACATGGAACAGATATGGGGTTCTAGGGTGAAATCTCACAACAGGCTTCTCCATGTCTTTGGAAGAATCATTTCATCTTTCTGTTTTCTGCAGCAGAGTGTTTTCTCCTGGTCAGGTGTTTCTGTGTTCCATCTATGGCTGAGTTACTCCAGGAGCCCTACAGTGTAGAGCAACCTCCAGCTGATGATCAGAGCTCTTTCCTAGACGTGGACCAAGTAGATCCACACACTTTGGCTTTGTTTGTGTAAAAACAGTGGTGCTTTAAGAGGCCAGCAGAAAGTTCAAACAACTTGCATATGGACCTTGCAGGTGCCTCTAGGCTGAAGAATGCTGTGTGTAACTCACAGAGATACAGCACAGAAGATAAGGGGAAATTCAGTGTTTGTGGGCATATTCCTGAGGTCATTCTCAGAGCATAGGTTGTTCATAAGCAACTCACTGGGACCATGCAGTAGTTCACAGCATTGACATGTGCTGCTGGGTACATGGGTCATGGCTGCTGATCTGCCCTCAGTGGATGGATGGTACTGTCAGAACCAAATCTTTTCTAGTTGTGCTAGTTTGAAGCTAGCTAGAATGTTTTAGTGAGAAGGATTAGATCACAGGCTGTGAAAGAGAATCAATGGTGATGTCTACTTCACTCATAGGCTTGCTGAGATGTATAAGAACAAGAATCCAAACATAGATAAGAGAGTCCCTCTTTGTCTGAGCTCTGGACTGCATTTTTCTCTCTAACCTCACCCTCTGTCTCTCTGATTAATCCACTTACTTCCTAACCCGCCCTGGCCGACCTCCATTCTCCCTTGGGGCACAAGGCAATGTCTGGGGTAAAGCAGAGGGGTGGGAGAAGGTGGAAGGGCAGTTGGGAGCCCCTCCTGGTGACTCAGGTTTCTGGGAGGGCTGCTGTGTTTCTGTATTACCTTTTACCTTGTCTATTCCTGTACATAGCTGTATACACTGTCAATATCTGCTTGTATCTTGTGCTAGCTGTAAATATAAGCTTCATTCAATTTCCAGAGCTGGCTGAGTCTAGTCTGGGTGATTTCCAAAGTGTGTGTGGGGGTGGGTAGCACCCAAACCATCACACTAGTTTGTACTACTCACTTTGCAGGTATGTTCCAGTCAGGTCATTAATTTATTAGGTCATGTAAGGAGAGTGAAGGCAGAAGAAGCAAGAACATGGCCAAAGCAAATCGTGGCTGCTACCACTGAGCAAAAGCCAGAAAGGGTTTGAGGCAAGAGGCAGCTGGAGTCTTCCCAAAAGCAGTTGCAGAATTTCGAGTTGGAGAGAAATGAGGACAGTCATTTCTGAGAGCTCTGAAGGCAAAGGCTGTTTGTTTAGCCTTAAAGGAGCCAGGCTGCTCCCGTTGCTGCTTTGCTTGCCTCAGCCTGGGAGACATCCTTCACGCTTCCTAAAGGCGAAAGCCCTGCCAGAAGAGGAGGAGAGGCTGAGTTTCATCTGCTGGGGGCAGTGGCGAGGGGAGTGTGGTGCCACCGCGGGGTCCCTCACTGCCGGCATGCCCAGGTCGAGGCGGAGGTCAGCAGGTCACCGGGGTTTGATCTGCCCTGATCCCCCTTCACAGGGGAAATGAAGCGACAGGGACTTTGCTCCAGCACAGTGGCCACTTTGAAAAAATGTTTCAGGCAGATAATTTATCGGGTTTAATTGCTCTTTAATCCCCCTGATCGGCCTGGCGTGGAGAAATCCCCTCTGAATGGGGCAGCCTGCTTGAAAAGGTCCAGGGAGGGCTGAAAGGGTGGAGGGAGGAAAGAAAGGAGGAATGGAGGGAAGGAGGGGAGAGATGCTGGGATCAGAGGCAGGCTGGAGGAAGGGTTAGAGGGAAGGAGGGATAGGAGGAGGAAAAGATGCAGATTGAAGGAAGGATGGAACAAAGAACAGAGGGAGGGAGTCAAGGAGCAAGGGAGGGATGGATAGATAGAGACAGGGAAATAAGAGAGAAGGGAGGAATTAAAGGGATGATGGAGGGAAAGATGGAGGCTGTATTGCTGTGTCCATGTAGCCTGCCCCCTCTCTTTATCCTGGAGCTCCTGCCCACAGCCTGCTCCCTTTGGATATTCATAGCCAAGCTCTCTTCTATGCTGGAGCAGACGAAAAGCGCTCCAGGATCGAGTTAGATTTGACAGAATAACCCCAAATCTCCATTCACAGGTGGGTAATATTCACTGTGTGTAACCAGCAGAGTAATCTGTGCAGCTTTAGAGTGGAAATAATGCAGGTTTTCTATTTCTGTGGTACAGAAATCTGCCCAGCAAAGGTCTCAGTTTCCTTAATCCAGCACCAGTTCCCCCTGATTTGATGCATAAGAAACACTTCCTTTCAATCAAAGTGTGTGTAGATGATTTCACCATGCTGGTTCAAAGTATGTGTTGCCTGTAGGTATCATTCTGATTTTATTGCACATTAAGTTGAGTATAGACTTTTGCTTGCTAGGGTCCAAGGAAAAAGAATTCCAGTGAACTCCCTGCATTATAATATGCTACTGGGAACCTGAAGTTTACAGGCTGCCAAGAAAATCAACCCAGGCTTTTCACTCAAGGCTTCATTGGTTTTAAATCAAGATCACAAATCAACTATGGGCAAGTTAATGATGGCTAAAAGAAAAAAAAATGTATTGATGAGCTCAAATGGTCCCCAGGTACATTCATCACAAGACTGATTTTTTCCTCCTCAACCTTCAGAGCTGCATCTCTCAGCGAAAGCCTTCGGAGTGCCTAAAATACACAACACAAACATGATTCATTTTATTCCTATTTGTGGCACAATAAATTGCTCAGACTTCTACCAAGCCAGAGAAATCTCTTTTTTTTTTTTTTCCTTTTAAATGGAAATTGCTGTAGCTGGAGGGGTATGGAGCTACCCTGACCATTCAAAAAGCCGTGGGGAACCTCAAGGATGGGTTGTTGTGCCTTGCCAAAGGAAAGGAAAACTGGTTGTAGGGATGCCACTAGGGTTTTGTGCTAGGTCATGTGAAGCAAGGGGTATTTCCATCTTAGAGTCAGTCATGTTTGAGCACAGCTGAATGCAGGGACCCTGGCTGGGCAGTTAATTTAGGAATGGGAATAGCTGTTCCTCTTTGGTTCGAGGTAAGCTGTGAGGTCCTATTCACTCTGACACACTGATGGCTCTTTAAAAACTGCATTTCTGAGCTCAGTGACCATCAGAGATATGAGCTATAGAATCATAGAATCAACCAGGCTGGACGAGACCTCCAAGATCATCCAGTCCAACCTAGCACCCAGCCCTGTCCAATCAATTAGACCATGGCACTAAGTGCCTCATCCAGGCTTTTTTTGAACACTTCCAGGGACAGCAACTCCACCACCTCCCTGGGCAGCCCATTCCAATGCCAATCACTCTCTCTGCCAACAACTTCCTCCTAACATCCAGCCTAGACCTCCCTTGGCACAACTTGAGACTGTGTCCCCTTCTTCTGTTGCTGGTTGCCTGGCAGAAGAGACCAACCCCACCTGGCTACATGTGGAGGTAGGCTTGATGGGGCAAACATGGGCTTATCCATGCCCAGGATGACAAGGGACAAGAAATTATCTCTTTATGCTCTTCCACTGCTCACTCTGCCTGTTCAAGCAGATGTGGTACTAGTTGATGCTGGCTGCAGATGTCTGAAAAGGTGAAGCATCATCTTCCCTGCAAGGCCATCTCCGTGCTGAGAAAGGGCTTGTCCCACTGTATCCACCCTCATGAACTGCCAGCAATGAGCTAGATTCTGGAAACTGGAGTTTGGTAGGGTTGGTTTTGCTTTGGTGTGGGTTTTTTTGGTCATTGTTCTGTTTGTTTGTTTGTGTTGTTGTTTGTTCTGTTCTGGTATGTTTGTTGGTTTTTTTTTTTTTTCTGGGCTAGAAAGTTTGATTAGGGAACTTGTTGCTTGCAAAGTGATGTATTCCTACTCACCCATGGTAATGGCCTGATCTGTAATCACCCAACCAAATGTCTGTTTTTCCAGCAGTTACATCCAGGTAAATGCTTCCTGCTGATGGCAACGTAGGAGAGTGGAGACAGAACCTCTAAAGCCTTCTATTTTTAGCAGAAGATCCTAAATAATTGACCCAACACACTGTAGTTTCTTCCCTCTATGCCTGTTCCTAATGGAGCTGATACCTTTCCTCTCTGTGTTGCTAAGTGCATAGAGAGACATTGTGTCCTTGTGACAGACAGAGGCTGTCTAAAGGCTTCTGCTCTTCTTCTCTTTCTTTCTTTCTTTCTTTCTTTCTTTCTTTCTTTCTTTCTTTCTTTCTTTCTTTCTTTCTTTCTTTCTTTCTTTTTCTTCCTTTTTTCCTTTCTTCCTTTCTTCCTTTCTTCCTTTCTTCCTTTCTTTCTCTTCCTTTCTTCGTTTTGCTTCCCTTCTTTCTTTTTTCTTTCTTTTTCTCTTTCTTTCTTTCTCTTTCTTTCTTTCTTTCTTTCTTTCTTTCTTTCTTTCTTTCTTTCTTTCTTTCTCTCTCTCTCTCTCTCTCTCTCTCTTTCTCTCTTTCTTTCCTGGCAATTTCTCCTTTGGCTGATGAAATCTTCCCTGAGGCAGACGTATTTTGCTTTCCCAGGCAGAAGGCTTGCCTGGCGTGCTCCCCTAGCCTCTCACTGTTCTAATTATCAGCACAGGGACAAACAGATGAGGAGTCATGAATGGGGTTGGCTCCACCTGAATAAAATAAAGTTATGATATCATCTCTGAAAACTGCAAGATGTGAAAGCATTGTCTGATGGACAGTGGTGAAGTGCCCAACTGGCCAAATGCTGGCAGATGCACAGTGCTGCTGACCCTGCGGTGGTGCCCAAGATTACTTTCCACAAGACTACTGATTTGTTGGAGGTAGGGCAAGGTGAGGATCAAAAGCATCTCCAGAGTCACCATGTCCTTCAGTAATGAGTAATTAGCCTGGTGAAATTCTCAGGTGGTAGTATCACAGGATCATAGATTCATAGAATCAACCAGGTTGGAAGAGACCTCCAAGCTCATCCAGTCCAACCTAGCACCCAGCCCTAGCCAAGCAATCAGACCATGGCTCTAAGTGCCCCAGCCAGACTTCTTCTGAACACCTCCAGGCATGGTGACTCCACCACCTCCCTGGGCAGCCCATTCCAATGCCAATCACTCTCTCTGCCAACAACTTCCTCCTAACATCCAGTCTATATCTCCCCCCAGCACAACTTGAGACTGTGTCCCCTTCTTCTGTTGTTGGTTGCCTTTATTAAGGATAAAATCTTTACTGTTTGTGTTTTTTTGTTTGTTTGTTTCGAAGAGCTGGGAAAGGGCAAAGCAGGACACAGAAATCAGAGATCATATGAGGTCGTTTTGTCTTGACAGGCTGTGGCCAATTCCTGAGCTCGTTTTTTTATCCAAAGCCCTAGAAACTGTGTGAGACTCCTGGTCATGTTTAATCCCCTACAGAAAACACTTGTTTCCGCTGCTGTTGGCTTACCTAGGACCAAACTAGGTTTTAGTCCTGGTTAGCCCTAGCCTCTGGTGTGGTAAAGGCACAAACTGAAACTGCTGCAGGCATCTTTCCTGGAGGAAAGCAGGCAAGCAGTGCTGATGGGAGGTGAACGGAAAGCATCTGTGAGCTGGAGCACATTGTGCCAAAACGCAATGCAATAACGATGCAGGCACCTTTGTGACAATGGATTTGATTGTTCTGCAGTGCAAGAACGAAATGATTGTGAATTAATTGCTTTTAGTGATGGGATGGAAGGCACAGTGAGTCTGGGATGTTTCCAGCTTTCACCATTTGAGCAACCTGCGTCAGACCCACGGAGCTGGCAAGCGAGTCAGGAACAGATGCTCAGGAAAATTGGATCATTTACAAAGTGTTTACAAATACTTCCTGCTGGCCCCTGGCCAATTCAGCCATCCTCCCTGCTTTGAGGAAACATGTGGGTATATCCCTAGCCATTGCTCTCTGGGTCCTTCCTGATAGGATTGCTGCTGAAGGCTTGTGAGGCTTTGCAGGAACTTTCCTTCTCCCCATCAACCCATTCACAAGGCCTCCAGGATAGGAAGCTCCCTAAGATGAGTCCTGGGAGGTGATGAAAGGGGCAGGGCTATGTCTGTGATTCTGCCTCCATCCAAAACATATGCTGGATCTTGTGACAGATTTGCCCCTTTTGCACAATGTTTGGCTTGGGTTAAGCCTCCTGCATGGAAGAGCAGGGACCCTTGGAGCTGGATGGCTGATGTTGCAAGGGAATTAAGGATGAAAATCACTTTCTCACTGACACTACATCTCTAAACCAAGCAGTGATGGTGATACAAGTCGTTGTGCATTGCAAATACTCCAGAATAGAACTTCCCTCTACCAGGCACTTGCTGATTCTACTCTTTTCCCAATACTTATCATAGAATCATAGAATTAGTCAGGGTTGGAAGGGACCACAAGGATCATCCAGTTCCAACCCCCCTGCCATAGCCAGGGACACCCTACCCTAGAGCAGCCTGGCCACAGCCTCATCCAGCCTGGCCTGAAACACCTCCAGGCATGGGGCCTCAAACACCTCCCTGGGCAACTCATTCCAGCCTCTCACCACTCTCATGCTCAACAACTTCCTCCTCACCTCCACTCTGAATCTCCCCATCTCCAGCTTTGCTCCATTCCCCCTTGTCCTGTCACTCCCTGATAGCCTAAAAAGTCCCTCCCCAGCTGTTTTGTAGGCCCCCTTCAAGTTCTGGAAGGCCACAAGAAGGTCACCTGGGAGCCTTCTCATCTCCAGACTGAACAGCCCCAACTCTTTCAGTTTGTCCTCACAGGAGAAGTGCTGTGTCACAGGAGAAGTACTTGTTCTTTGAGCCCCAACATTGCTCTGAAACACAGCTTTAACATCAGCAAGGGGCTCCATTTCACACCTTTCTCCCTACAGCTCCCAGCCAATTTCTCCAGCTTGCCTTTCTGCTTCCAGGAGCACCGCAGCTGGATGTTCCTACTCACGTAAAGAACATCCTCTTCAAACCCCTGCTTTAATGCAGAAAATAGGGTCCTTGGCTAGAGTCCCTTCTCCAGTCTGTGCATCCTGGCTGCAAAGCCCTGCCCGGAGCCCTTCATGCGTGGCAGCAACGGCAGAGGGAGCACAAGACACTGCCTGCTGGCCACGGCAGGATTTTCACCCAGATAGGACTCGCAGTTTTAATTTCCTAGGAGCAGAGAAGTAGACTGGCCCCATCCACCCCCCTCATGACTTTTCCTGATTGGCATGGCAGGCCCTGAGTGAGAGCAGCTCACTGGCAGTGTCAGGAAAGAGCTTTGCTTCAGTGGCATGAGAGCAAATCCTGCAGCACGGCTGTGGTTTGCTCCCTAGCAAAGGCTTGGAAATATCGATTGGCGCTGGAGAAGAGATGTGCACTGAAGAAAGAGCACAAGATTTGGGGATTTAAAAGTGATATAATTGGATTCCTGAATTAAACACGGTGAGAGGGAAGGTTAGCCACAGCACTTTATCCCAGGGCTCAGGATTTCTCAGCCTTGCTTGCCTGAGTGTCTAACTTGGGACCATTTCAGATGATTTTTTTTTTTCCTGGGGAAGTGTCTTGCCTAAGCAAATATTTTTGGGGATGATTTTGGTGATGGGCCAAAATGGTGGCATTGGCTGTATGGGCATCACATTAGGCTGTTTTCCCTGTGGAGTGATGGCCACAAAATAGTGGTTCTTCTGTTTGGGGCTGGACCCTCTTACTGAAGAATGGAAGGTGGCTTCTGGTTTCCAGAGATGGGCTCTAGCTGCACTTATCAGTGCTTTGGGTCACTAAAAACATTCTAATGACTTAAAATCTGTAGCTTTTCAAGCTATAATCTCTTCTGCTCTCTGTGTTAATACTTAGAATAGAATAGAATAGAATCAGCCAGGTTGGAAGAGACCTCCAAGCTCATCCAGCCCAACCTAGCACCCAGCCCTATTTTTAGGGCTAGCATCCACCTATTTTTTATTAGGAAAATCATCTGGATTAGGAACATCTTTGGGCAACAGATGACTTTCTGTAATGTCTTCATGTAGAGTTGCTTACACCATGATTAGTATTATTAGAATGGAATAGAATAGAATCAAACAGACTGGAAGAGACCTCCAAGCTCATCCAGTCCAACCTAGCACCCAGCCCTATCCAGTCAACCAGACCATGGCACTAAGTGCCTCATCCAGGCTTTGCTTCAACACCTCCAGGGACGGTGACTCCACCACCTCCCTGGGCAGCCCATTCCAATGCCAATCACTCTCTCTGACAACAACTTCCTCCTAACATCCATCCTATATCTCCCCTGGCACAACTTGAGGCTGTGTCCCCTTGTTCTGTTGCTGCTTGTCTGGCAGAAGAGACCAACCCCCACCTGGCTACAGCCTCCCTTCAGGTAGTTGTAGACAGCAATGAGGTCACCTCCGAGCCTCCTCTTCTCCAGGCTAAACTTGGACACATCTGTCTTGGTACTGTTGGTCTCCTTCCCTGGAGACTTTCAAGGCTTGTCTGGATGCATTCCTCTGTGATCTGTGTTAGATTGCGTGGTCCTGCTCTGGCAAGGGGTGATGATGATCTCCTTGGGCCCCTTCCAACCCCTAATATCCTGTGAGCTGTGATCCTGTGTTTTAGCATCAGCTGTGGGATTGTGAGCCCTAGTTGAGCAGTTTGAAGTGACAATCTCAAAGGTGTTTTCCAACCTCAACAGTTCTATGATTCTATTTATGCCATACATCTCTCTCTCTAAATCTCTGTGACAATGCACATGTCTATGTGCCAAGGAAGCCAGCAGCTCCATAGGCCAACCTCTTTGAACTGGCACTGCTTTAGTCCTTGCAGACTGGGCTGCATGATGCTGGTGTTGGAGACCTGGGGTCCCTTTGTGCTGTTTTGAGGACAGAGCTGAGTCCCATCGTGAGGCAGCCACCTGCACCAGGGCTGTGGGAGACAGAGGCAGCATCGCCTTGCCTAAGCAATGATGCTGAGCTGCTCCAGAAGCCTCAGGCAAAGATCAGGGAACAGTTTGGTGCTACTTTTACCTCAAAATCCTGAAGCATGCTCATGCACAGTGCACAAGGCATGTACCAGCACCACCACCTGAAAAGACAGACACCCTCCAAAATTTCACCCAGGTTCAGGTGAAAAGTTTTAGCTGTTGAACTTTGAGCTTGTTATTCTGTGTGGGAATCATATTCATCTTTTATATGCATTTAAACATTTGGAGAAACCTGGGAGCCCCAGGCAACAAAAAGTCCATGTTTTGCAAATCACCTCTTGTAGTTTCCAAGTACAGAAATCTCCCAGGGGGGTTCCCTGCTCCCTTGCTGCCTCTGGCCAGCTGATTTTCTGGCTGTGTTTCCATGGAAACAAAAACTGGATGGGTGAAAAGAGGAGAAAAAAGGTGCTTACGACAGGTGGCATTTCCCAGCTTGGAAGGTGAGGTCTTCCCTGGCTGGGATATTTTTCCAGGACTTTTTTCCCAAGACAGAAGGAGGTGGACTGTGCCCCAGTGTGGAGATGGATGATCAGCAATGCATCACAGTCGTTGCTGGCTACATTCAGAGCAGCAGCATGAGCCTTGAGACTTTCATGTTCTTATTTATGGCCACTTTGTTGCTGTAGACATGTCAGTTTGGTTAAAAGAAAGTGTTTTCCAATAGCTGGGGAAGAACACAAAGACTGTCCCATCCTGGCTGAGCCTGCTCAATGGTGCGACCTCAAAAGATGGTCTCAGCTATCAGATCACAGAGTGATAGGGGTTGGAAGGGACATCTGGAGATTGTTGAGTCCATCTGCCCTGCCAAAGCAGATTCACCTAGGGCAGGTTTCACAGGAATGCTTCCAGATGGGTTTTGAAAATCTCCAGAGGAGGAGACTCCACAACTTCTCTGTGCAGCTTGTTCCAGTGCTCTGCCATCCGCACAGGATAGAAGCTTTTCCTCACGTGGTCCCTGTGTTCCAGTTTGCATACATTGCTTCTCGTACTATCACTGGGCACCAGTGAAAAGAGACTGTCCCCATCTTCTTGACACCCATCCTTATTGTATTTGTAATCATTGATCAGCCTTTTCTTCTCCAAGTTAAACATCCTGAGGTCTACTCAGCCTTTCCTCATAAAAGAGATGTTCTAGTCCCCTAATCATCCTTGTAGCCCTTCATTGGACTCTTCAGTGGTTTCCAGTCTCTCTTAGAATAGAATAGAACAGAATAGAATAGAACCAACCAGGTTGGAAGAGACCTCCAAGCTCATCCAGCCCAACCTACCACCCAGCCCTAGCCAATCAACCAGACCATGGTACTAAGTGACCCAGCCAGGCTTTGCTTCAACACCTCCAGGGACAGTGACTCCACCACCTCCCTGGGCAGCCCATTCCAATGCCAATCACTCTCTCTGACAACAACTTCCTCCTAACATCCAGCCTAGACCTGCCCTGGCACAACTTGAGACTGTGTCCCCTTATTTTGTTGCTGCTTTCCTGGGAGAAGAGGCCAACCCCACCTGGCTACAGCCTCCTTTCAGGTAGTTGTAGACAGCAATGAGGTCTGCCCTGAGCCTCCTCTTCTCCAGGCTGCACACCCCCAGCTCCCTCAGCCTCTCCTCACAGGGCTGTGCTCCAGGTCCCTCACCAGATTCGTTGCCCTTCTCTGGACACCCTCCAGTATCTCAACACCTCTTATTGAATTGAGTGACCCAGACCTCGACACAGCACTCAAGGTGTGGCCTGAGCAGTGCTGAGCACAGGGGCAGAAGAACCTCCCTTGTCCTGCTGGCCACACTGCTCCTGAGCCAGGCCAAGATGCCATTGGCTCTGCTGGCCACCTGGGCACACTGCTGCCTCATCTTCAGCTACTCTCTACCAGCATCCTCAGGTCCCTCTCTGCCTGGCTGCTGTCCAGTCACTCTGTCCCCAACCTGTAGTGCTGCTTGGGGTTGTTATGGCCAAAGTGTAGAACCCTGCACTTAGCCTTGTTCAATCTCATCCCATTGGCTTCTGCCCACCCATCCAGCCTGTCAAGGTCCCTCTGCAGGCCTCTCCTACCCTCCAACAGATCCACACCTGCTCCTAACGTAGTGTCATCTGCAAGCTTACTGATGATGGATTCAATCCCCTGGTCCAGATCATCAATAAAGATGTTGGACAGGATCTGGCCCAGCACTGATCCCTGGGGCACACCACTTGTGACAGCTGCCAACTGGATGTGGCACCATTCACCACCAGGTGAACTGGGCAGCCCAGAACTGGGCACAACACTCTCGATGAGACTCCACTAGGGCAGAGCAGATAGCTCCTCTCTGTCTGTGTGGACGTGTAACAATGCTTGTTTACTTCCTACCCCTGGCTTCATTAAAAAGCATCTGCAAAGGCTCTGATGTCTGGACAACACGCAACATCAACATGAGCAGTGTTAGCAACAGCATCCTGTCAGCAGGGCTTGGCAAAAAGACTACAACTTCCAATGAAGATATCAAACCCAAGGTGCACTGCAGCCAGCTCAAAGGAAATCCGAAGTTACTGTCTCTGCAGGGAGAAGTGACAGGCCTGCTACAGAGATCAAGGATTTATGGAGATGGGGTGGCCAGATCTGTCTCTTGCATCCTGATAGCTGATGTAACACATCAGGTGTCAGCATAGCTCCTATTCCCCAGAGGTTACACAGATCGTGCAATCAGAGGGGCTGACACGTTGGTCTGGGTGAGGAGCAAAGCATTAAGTTATATTCCCTTTGCTAAGACAGACGGTGGCAGCTCAGCGAGGTTTGTGCAGCCTCAGGTGAGCTGCACGACAGGAAAAGACACATCTGATGTGGGGTTAGGTGCTCTGCAAGGTGAAATAATCATCACAGGATTCATAATCAGGAGGGTTCCTTCTTGCCTCCTTCTTCTCCAAGGGAAGAGGCTCTTGTCATATAATGCAGGGTCATGGTTCAGGCTAGTATGTTATAGATACATATATGTGTGTCTGTTGATGTGTGTGTATATATATGTATATGTGTGTGTATATATATGTATCTGTGTGTATATATATGTATATGTGTGTATATATATGTATCTGTGTGCGTATATATGTATCTGTGTGTATGTATATGTATATGTGTGTGTATATATATGTATCTCTGTGTGTATATATGTATATGTGTGTATATGTATGTGTGTATATATGTATATGTGTGTGTATATATGTATCTGTGTGTATATATGCATCTGTGTGAGTATATATATATATATGTGTGTGTATATATATGCATCTGTGTGTATACATGTATATGTGTGTGCATATATATGCATCTGTGTGTATATATGTATCTGTGTATATATATGTATATGTGTGTGTATATATGCATCTGTGTATATATATGCATCTGTGTGTGTATATATATGTATCTGTGTGTATATATATATGTATATGTGTGTATATATGTGTATCTGTATCTGTGTGTATATATACGTATATGTGTGTGCATATGTGTATATATGTATCTGTGTGTATATATGTATCTGTGTGTGTATATATGTATCTGTGTGTATATATGTATATGTGTGTATATATATGGATCTGTGTGTGTATATATATGTATCTGTGTGTGTATATATGTATCTGTGTGTATATATGTATATGTGTGCATATATATATGGGTCTGTGTGTGTATATATATGTATCTGTGTGTGTATATATGTATCTGTGTGTATATATATGTATATGTGTGTATATATATATGTATATGTGTGTGTATATATGTATCTCTGTGTGTATATATATATATGTGTGTATCTGTGTGTGTATATATGTATATGTGTGTACATATGTATATGTGTGTGTATATATGTATCTGTGTGTGTATATATGTAT
>WAAF01005686.1:139828-171566 GCA_013400475.1 Tricholaema leucomelas
CGATCTGTTCTCTTCCGCTCCCTTTCCCTTCCCTTCCCTTCCCTTCCCTTCCCTTCCCTTCCCTTCCCTTCCCTTCCCTTCCCTTCCCTTCCCTTCCCTCATATCCTCCTTCATTCCTCCCCTTCTCTTCCTCTCTTCCTTGATTCTTTTCAGCCTATTTCCATTCCCTTTCTCTTTCCCTTGCACAGCCCCATCCCCAATTCCCCCTTGCTCAACCTGCTCCCCTCTACAGTTCCGCGCCTTCCCCACTCCACTCCACAGTGCTCCGTGGACCTGTGGCTCTCTCCTCACATCCGCACATCTCCTCCTGTTCCCAGACAGACACCGGGGACGGTAGAGACCGGCAGCCTTCTGCGCTGGCGCGGAGCCCCGGCCGCGGAAGCAGCGCGGCTGCTCGCAGGGAACGGCACCGCCTCCCACCCGCCCCCAGCCCCCAAACCGTGGGAAACGCGGGGGGTTTCTACCCCGATCTGCGCCGGCAGGGCGGTCGCGGCGGTGCTGCCGGGGACTCGCCTGCCTCAGACAAAGTTCCCCCCGGCCCGCCTGCGCCCAGCGCGTCCCCTCCGCGCCTCGGCCAGGAATCGATCCAAACTCCGGTTAATTTATTTTCAAGCACATTAAAGCCATTTCCCTCTGCGGGGCGAGAGCTCGCCCTGAACTCATTGCATATGCATGCGGAAAGTTTAACGGCGGTAGCAGCCGGGGCTTCCAAATTGCGAAGTTAAATATTTGTTTTTAATTTTCTGGCTCAAAAATTTTAACTACCAGTCAGGATTCCCACCGCCCTAATGTGCTTGCATAAATGGCTTTGTTATTACTACTTCCCTGCTAAAACAACATTTGCTTCTCGTCCTGACACATCGTGTTTGAGATCCGCGCAGGGCGGGGAGCAATCTCTCATCTCGTGTAAAAGCTGGAGGAGCCCTGCCCGCGCACCGCGCAAAATTAACAGAACCTCGCATTCCTATTAGGTTCGTTCCCCCCTCCTTTTAATTAGATTTTCTGATTATAAGCATGTTTAAAAGACAAGATTGCGTGTTTATGGAGAGAGATTTCCTCCAGAGCCTATCTGGTTAAACGTATTTACAATAACTGCGGTGGTTAAACATTGTCACATTTTAGGGGACGATTTAATGAAAGTATAATTTTAAGACGGGGGAAAAGTTGCAGAAAAACCGTGAGCTGCAGCCTACCCCAAGCTTACCTTATTATTGTTATTGATTTTATTATTTTTAATTAAAAATATTTTATTTACCTTACTTTATATATATATATATATATTTTCTCCCTCGTTTTATCTTACCTTATTTCAGTTTAATCAGATATTACAACCAAGAAACTACAGCACTCGGGGCCGGTGGCCCTACAGTCAGACAAAAGGATCTTTGTCACCGAGAGCCCCACGGTCTGGAACTCTCAGGCCCGCGAACCGACAGCGCGGAGCAGGGGCTGAGGATGCGCGCCCGCGTCCCTCATCGTCAATCGCAGCGCGGCCGCCCTGCAAGGGGAAGCAGAGAGCGGCACGGAGCCGTGCTCGGCCTCTGCCGCCTCTGTGGGCGCAGACCCTCCGCGGGCAGGTTGAGGGCCGCTGTCTGACCCCCGGCTGGGGGATTTGCTCCCCCGGGGAACACAAAGCCCTCTTCTCGCCAGCAGCCAGCACGGCTCGGCGGTTAGTTGTCCTATTTCTAGTTAGTTACATCCCTAGTTTTACTTATTTTCCTTATTTTTTTCTTGTGGCGCCGCTTTTCGTTAGGGTCCGTCTCCCTCGCCCCCTTCCGCTGTTCCTTTCGCTCCTTCCCCTCACACTTCTCCTCCCGCCGCCTCAGAAAGACCGCTGCCGGCCGCTCCCCTCGCCCAGCGTGCTACGCTCTCCGAAAAAGGCGGCAGCGGAGCGCGGTGTGAGGGAAGCGAGGCTCACTGCCCGCCCCGTCGGGGCCCGAGGGTTCAGGGGAGGCATGGTTCTGCCTTGGAGTACTCCTGCGTTTCTTCCTCCTCTTCTTTCTCTTGTCTTCGGGAGCAGAAGCCCGGCAGGGGCACTGAGCCCCGGAGGTCACCGGCAGCCCTCGACGGTTCTGCTTCCTGTAGGTTCTCCAGGGAGTGAAACCACCCTGATTCCTGTTCCCTAATATCCCGGGTCTGGCTTTCCCATCACTTTATTGTTTTAATTCCGCCACTCTCAACCTCAGATATGTCATCTCACCAGAAGATTTCTCCCTTTATTTTTCATCCTGGACGAGGAAGGCTCCATTCAAACCCACAGTTCCCTTTTTGTCTTGCCTGTTAGTTATAATTTAACATAAAATGCCTGTTATAATTAGTGATTTATACAAGGGGTCCCTTGTTTTCACAAGCTACTAACAGGGTTATCTAGCGAGTGCTAGATTTGTCAATTAACCATAAACATCACATTGGGATTCTTTTTGCTGCATTGGAAAGGAGGGAAGGGATGAATTTAGGGATGAGGGAACAGCGTGGTGCTGGGATCTCTGTGTTCAGCATCACCTTCCTTTTGCCCAAGTTAGGCACACCAGGCAGAAGTCCCTGCAAAGGCCATGGAGGCATTATTAGAATTAGAATATGTATGTATGTATAAAATTTAAAAATATATACAAAGCCCTTCAAAAGTATTGTCTGGGGAGGGGGGGAGGTGGTGGGGTGGAGTGTTGGAACTTACCTGATTCATTTCAGGGCAAAGCAGCTCTGACTCCTGCTTGCTGCCTTTGCCTGGCCACAAGAAATGAAGTGCTATAAAAAAAATTCTTTTAGAGATGAGTTAATTAATGGTAATTGGAAGAAGGACCTCCCCTACATAAAATTGTCTTCCTCTACAAAAGAGCATTTGGAAATAATCTGAGGAAATAAAAACCCAACTCTCCCAAACACCTCGATGAACCTTTTCAGTAAAAGACCTCACGTTTTCTTCTGCAAAAGGGAGTGAGGAGGTGCAAAGTCCTGCTAGCCCCAGCCCTTGCTCCTGCCAAGCCCTGGCCACCAAAGCAGCTCTCCTTACACGCTGTCTGGATGAAGGAGCCCTGTGGTCTGTGATGAAACCCATCTGCCCAGACACCCCTGGCGGTAGCCCTGGTTTTCCTTCCATGTGGGAGAGGGAAACCAGAAGGGCTTCAGCCCTGAGTACAGGCTTCCAGGGATGCTGCCGCAGGGCTGAGGTCCCTGCCCTCCCTGCCAACACTGCTGTTCCTTCCCTCCTTCCCATCCTCCACCAAAGCTCGAACTCTTTAGGCCTGGCAGAAAGTAAATCCTTCTAATGAGTCAAATAATTTTGGACATGAGAAATTTCCCCCCTCTCCTTTGTAATTAGAGCTGGCCGCGTGTCTAAAATGATCTGCTTTCCAGAGGGAAACAATAATTGAATTGTTGGGTGTCTCCCGGGCTTTGCAGGGCTCCGGGAAGGCTGGGAGGGAAGCTGAGCCATTCTCTTGTTAGCGCCTGCAATGAGAGCGAAACACCCTAGAATTCAATTATGTGGCTCCTCCAGGAGCTGTTATAATTATAACGTCAAGTTGTTTTTTAAAAGTTCATAATTACGTTTAGAGGATCCTTACATGGAAGTTTGGGAACACTCCTGCCCAGCCCTGTCCCCCTAGTGTGCACCCTCCTTTTCCACAACCTCCTCCCTGCCTGCGCTTTGGTGGCATCCTGCTCCCTGCACCCAAGGGTACCCAAGGTGCCCTCTCTCTACATCCCTGTACCCAGCACCCATGCCATGGCCTGTCGAGCCTTCCTCTCTCTGCACCATGTTGCTGGACCTCTCTCCTGAGCACTGTGCCTCATGCTGTGAACAGGCTGGTGACAGGTCCCCACGTTAGACCTCCTGTTCAACCCCTCTCATTTCCTTGCCTGCAAAATTGATTCCCACACACATTTGTTCTAGAAGAAAGTCGAGAAGCAGCGGATCAGAGTCACCAGCTCCTGACAATTTTGCATTCAGCTAGTTAGAAATGGGTGTCCAGTGCTGTCCTTCCTTCAGTGCCACCAGAAGGGAACAGTGTGGCCAGCAGGACAAGGGAGGTTCTTCTGCCCCTGTACTCAGCACTGCTCAGGCCACACCTTGGGTTCTGTGTCCAGTTCTGGGCTCCTCGATTCAAAAGAGATGTTGAGATACCGAAACATGATGCTTTAATTGATTGGCTAGGGCTGGGTGCTAGGTTGGACTGGATGAGCTTGGAGGTCTCTTCCACCCTGGCTGATTCTATGATTCTATGTCCAGAGAAGGGCAATGAAGCTGGTGAGGGGCCTGGAACACAGCCCTGCGAGGAGAGGCTGAGTGGGCTCAGGGTGCACAGGGTAGACCTCATTGCTGTCTACAACTACCTGAAGGGAGGCTGTAGCCAGGTGGGGTTGGTCTCTTCTCCCAGACAACCAGCAATAGAACAAGGGGACACAGCCTCAAGCTGTGCCAGAGGAGGTCTCAGATGGATGTAAGGAGGAAGTTCTTCACAGAGAGAGTGACTGGCATTGAAATGGGCTGCCCAGGGAGGTGGTGGAGTCACTGTCCCTGGAGGTGTTCAATCAACAGGATGAGGCACTTAGTGCCATGGTCTGGTTGATTGGCTAGGGCTGGGTGCTAGGTTGGCCTGGATGAGCTTGGAGGTCTCTTTCAACATGGCTGGTTCTATGACTCTGTGATTCTAAAGGTGAGATCTGAGGTGTGCTAGATAGTGTGGGAGGACCTTGGAAGTGAAGAACTCAGTATCTGTGCTGCCTGGGTTCAGATTGGCATCTTCACCTTCAAAAATGTAAATGTAAACCACTGAAAAACTCTCCCATTCCTATTATAGGTGGAAATTAAAAGCTCAAGTGGGATTGACATGCCACTGGTGATGCCATGCAAACTATGTCTGGGAGTGGCATTGTGTTTGGATAGTGGTTGAGCTGCTTTTAGGCTCTATTTAGAGAACTGGACCGGACTGTTCATATTTCTGCTGAAACAAGAGACCCATGACCCTTGTCTTGCTGCAGACCCCTTGTACAGTGCTTTTGCTCTCCCCTGTCCTCATCATGTGCCTGCTGTAGATGCAGGGTCCTCCTGGACACATGCCCTGGGAAGTCCCTGCCCAGGGACTGCATAGTCATTAGTTCAGAAACCAAGCCAGGGCTGGTAGGTATCAGGACTGGATGGATATCTCCTGGCTGTATAGTGTTGTGTGAAGGTATATAATGAAGGAGCTTCTACTGCAGGATAGAAAGAGGAGACAGAGAAAAAGTGCAGAATAGCAGAAGAACAAGAAGACCAAACAAAGGGAAGGTGGAAGATTCATTAGCTGCTTGTCTGCAGAAATGGTGAGCAGAAAAGCTAAGTGCAGTCAGACAGAGCTAGAGCACGGGCACTGCAGCACAACCTGTTTTCCAGGTATGTGCTAAAATCCCAGCATCCTGCCTGTGCTAGTTTGAGCCTAGCCAGCATGTTTTGGTGAGAAGAACTAGATGATAGGCTGAGAAATGAAAACAATGGTGTTCTTCACAACACCATGCTGGCTAGGCTCAAACTAGCACACTGCCATCAGAGGGATCCATTGCATTATGGCTTGGTTCTCCTTGATGGAGCTGAACAAGACCTGAGAATGTTCCTGAGCTTCAATTTCAAGTGTAAAATTGGGGAAAGAGACTGTGGTGTGGACACTTTCCACAGAGCTCCTTGCTGAAGTGGGCCTGGTCTCCCCAGAGCACAGAAAAGTTTGCTGTATGTTGCCCATGACATTTCTCTGTAGGTGAAGAGCTCAACCTTGTCTTTAGCTCCCTGTATCCAGCAAAGAACCACAATGCACAGGGTCACGCACAGCAGAAGGCAGCAGAAGAGCTGATGTTGCTTTCTATCCTATGGTCACTGTCAAGAAGGTTAGACAGCCCCATGCAGAAAGAAGGTACATCAGAGTGGATCCTGGTTACCACCCCCCAGCACCAAGACACAGGTGCCACCAGAATAATCATGTTTTGATAGAGCATCTCGCATTCAGCTGATCATCTTCTGAGCTTGGGTCCAGATCCTGAGGATGCTGGTACATACCTTTGGCTTTATGGACCCACATCACTGTCTGAACAAAGTGCAGAAGAGTATCTCTTGATCTTTGCAGGTCAGGGCCTCACGTAGCTGTTGTGGTACTGGGGTGGGAGAGCAGAGAGGAATATGCAATGACTGTGCTGATTTCAGACTGGGAATAGATTCACTTTTTATTCTCTCAGACAAGCAATTAGAGCTGTCTCCCCAAGCAGTTTCCACCCAGCAAGGAGTTCCAAAATATGAAAATTCTTTCCTTTCATATTATTTTCCAGATGTTCAGTCTTTGCCTCCCTTTATTAATGCTTCTTTTGCCAGGGTGACTCATTTAACAATTAGCTTAGGCACAGGGTGCAGCAGCTGTTGCAGATATTACCTGTGCCTCTGAGGCAAAGCTTCCTACTGCTCTTTTTTATCCATCTCTCCTTTTCTTCTAGGCCTTTAATAACCTGTAAAACTATCTTTAAATTAGTGGGAAAGATCTGATTCCTCAACCAGGTCAACAGATGGCTCATTTGGACCTGTCTGCAATTAAGCAGGTCAACATGCCCAAGGAGCAGGCAGGCAAATGCAGTTGTTCTTTGACCAAGTTCTGCTGCACATCAGATGGGAAGGACTATTTCACTGGTTCTTATATGAGTCTACTTCTTCTAACAGCTTCATAAGGTTGTGTTCAAACTTCCCTCACCTGGCTGCATCTTCTAACAGAATGAGTGGACACAGTCTCAAGTTGTGCCAGGGGAGGTATAAGCTTGATATTAGGAGGAGGTTGTTGGCAGAGAGAGTGATTGGCATTGGAATGAGCTGCCCAGGGAGGTGGTGGAGTCACCGTCCCTGGAGGTGTTCAAGAGGAGACTAGATGAGGCACTTAGTGCTCATAGCAGAGCTGCTGCAGCCCTCTCAGCATCTTTGAGGCCCTCCTCTGGACTCACTCTAACACTTCCATGTCCTTCTTGTGTTGGGGGGGTCCAGAGCTGCACACAGTACTCCTGGTGAGGTCTCAGGAGGCAGAGCCAAGGAGCAGAATCCCCTCCCTTGCCCTGCTGCCCACACTGCTCTTGCTGCAGCCCAGCACAGGGTTGCTGTCTGGGCTGCACTCACACTGCAGGCTCATGTTGAGCTTTTCCTCACCCCAGACCCCCAGGTCTTTTTCCTCAGGGCTGCTCTCAGCCATTCCCCACCCAGCCTGGAGCTGTGCTTGGGATTGCACTGACCCAGGTGCAGGACCTTACACTTGGCCTTGTTGAATGTCATGAGGTTGGCCTGGGGACATCTCTGGATCCCTGCCCTCTAGCAATGATCTTAAGGTTCTTTTCCAAACTAAATGATGCCATTAATCTATGACTGTATGATTCTAACTGAGATATCCCACATTCTCTGTGTGGCCTTCAGCTGCCACTCTTGGAGGCTATGTGTCCCTTGTCAAATCTGTCACTCCATATGGATGCCTTGATCACTCTAGGGTGCCCAAAATGATGATGCTAATGTCTGTGTTTTGCAGCTGTGTTCCACCAAAAGAATCACTGGTGCCCAGACTGTCTTCAGTAAGGCCTCATTTGTGCTATAATAGAACTCTCAGCCCAGATGTGTGAGTAAAGATGAATAAAAACCAAGCAATGATCTCAGGATCTGCTTGGGTGCTACCAAGTGCTTTCTTTGCATGCAAAGAAAAAATCTGAGTAAAAAGAAAATTGAGGCTGCTTATCCTGTTAGATCCCATTAGTATCTTGCTCCACTTGCAGCTGACAGCATGCCTGCTTACTGCGTGTTTCTTTTCCTGATGCTTTTATTCCCTCTTACTCAATTTGTTTGAAAATAGCCTTAAGTGAGGTGCTTGAAAGGTGACCTACTAGAGGTCTGGGAGGAGGATTACTCAATCGCTGACCAAAGCTTTAAAAATGACTAAGGCCACCAGGAGGAGATGTCCAGCTGTGAGCCATGACAGCCACTGCTGCTCCACAACAGTTGTTGCTCCCTTCTGTGAGCAGAACTCCTGATTTGGAGCTGCTTTTGATGCTCAGCACATCTCCAGTCCCACTGATTTCACCTACAATACAGTTCACATTCCCTGTGTTTGAAGCCTCTCCAGGATCAGGACTTTACTGACTGCACTGTCTGGGTGCTTCAGTAAAGCAAGGAAAAGTGTTTCAAACCAGAGCTTGCAAGGAAGTTCATTGCTGCAGAGCTCTGCATTTCCATACAGAGCTCTGCTGGCCTGGACAAGATTTCTGATGCACAAGAGAACCCTTGAAGTTCTGATTTTTGCCCTTTCCCAGTGCTGTGTAAATCACCAGGGTATGTACATGATTCCTCTTTAGCTCAGGCTCTGCACCTCTCTTAGCGTCACAGAGATATCTGGACTATGCTGTCTGATCCTTGCAAGGCAAAATTTGGAGTGGGCTTGCATGATGCTGGCTGGGATGTCTTGTACCTCCTCCCTACACCAGTTTGTTTCACCTCTTCCACTGTCCCAGCAGGAGCAAGTTTACTGGAGAAACCAGAGCTTGTTGCTCAGTCCACCAGCTCCATTCAGTGCTCAGCCTCCTTCACTGTTGGGTCCTGGTGCAAGAACCCAGCAGCACAGACTCCCCGGGATATAGACTGACCTGAGTCAGCAGCTCAGGCCCATATTGCCACCTGCTCACTTGCCCCTGGTGGGACTGGGGAAAGAATCAGAAGAGCAAAAGTGGAAAAAGCCACGGGTTGAGATAAAGCAAAAACTGCATGCAGAAGAGAAACAACCCAAGGAATGAACTCACCTCTTCCTGTGGGCAGGCAGATGTTCAGTCATCTTCAGGAAAGCAGGGCTCCAGCACATGTAATGGTGACTTGGGAAGACAAAATGCTGTTACATCCCCAAAAGAGATCACAACTCTCTTGTTCAGCCTTGCATGTCCCAGCAACTCTTTGGTGATGGGTAGGAAAGGCTGTAGGTATTGCTGGGCATGTTCCCTTCCTAGTTGACTGTGGGACTGTGGGCAGTGCAGGACAAGCTCTTCTCCAAGCTCTGATTGTCCCAAGCCACCTGATGTCTCTCTGGTACACTGTAATTCAGAACACAGACAGAAAAGCTACCACACCAGTCTTAAACTCCACAGTCACATGTGAGCAACTTGTATTTCTGCAGGAACATCTCAGCAAGCCTTTCTGCCACAGGTCCTTGTTGAACAGGACCTCAACTCTCTCATGAATCCAGGTTATTCTATTTCAGTTTTTGGGCACCTACTCTAAGATACCTTGAAAAGAATGGACTTCCTGTGCACTCATATGCAGGTAAGAGGCACACAGAGGCTTCAGCAGGACTTTTTCATATGTATGTAATTTTTACTGGGCCTAGTTCAGCTTAATATTGCCTTCAAGGCTCTCTGGAAGGGGTTCAGGATATTCAGAGTGAATAAACGTGACCAGCACAAAGTCAGTTAGCTTCTGCTTATACTGCAACATCAGCTGCTAGGATGGTATTAAAAACCATACAATCATAGACTCAGTCAGGGTTGGAAGGGATCACAAGTTCCAACCTCCCTGCCATGGGCAGGGACACCCTACCTTAGAGCAGGCTGCCCACAGCCTCATCCAGCCTGGCCCTAAACACCTCCAGGGATGGAGCTTCAACCACCTCCCTGGGCAACCCATTCCAGGCTCTCACCACTCTCATGATGAACAACTTCCTCCTCACGTCCAGGCTGAATCTCCCCACCTCCAGCTCTGCTCCATCCCCCCTAGTCCTGTCACTACCTGAGAGCCTAAAAAGTCCCTCCCCATCTTTTTTGTACACATATTCAACTACCTTCATGATTCACCCCATGCAGTCCCTGGCCAGATCCTGCAATGTAGGAATGTTTGTTTGCTCTTCTACCTGGGGAGAATGAGAGTGAAAAAACCCTTTTCTCTTCTCTGTTCACCCCACAAAATGTGGGTTAGTTTTAATTTATTCTCTGGCAATTCCAGTTCTTGCTATTTGAGCTATTCAGCTGCTTTTGTGAGCAGTCAGAAAAGAAATACTCAGCATCAGCACAAATAATACTCACCATTTATTGTTTTGGGGAAGAGGAAGCTTGAAGCACCCCTGTAGCAGCTCCTTGCCAAATCAAGCCATGGCAGGCTGGTGTGAGAGATACTTGCCTGGCTTGCTGCTACAAGGCACTGCTGGAACCACTGATGAACTACCAAGCTGAGAGCGGGGGGGAATGATGTAATTGTGTTTGATTTCTGTGCAAAAAATGCTGACTTGTAACTGGTATTTTAATTCCTAGGAAACACAGCAGGTTGGTGTAATCTCTGTGGCACTTCTCTGATACTTAATCTAACAATATAATAGCACTCAGGCTATTTAATGCACAGACATGAGTTACTGCAATGGAGAAAACATGATGTGCAGCTGCAGGAGAACCTCACCGAGTACAACTCAGTAATGCTCTGACTCTTTTATTACTTTCTGGGCAGTAATGCATTATTTATAGAAATTATCATACATATTTTGAATTCTGCCTTTGAAAGTGAACCAGAGCAGGCCAGAAGCACCATGACAACCTACAGATTCTCTTCTCACACAGATAAGCAGGAGGACTGTGGCTTTATTGCATATGTAATTCATCTGTCCCCATCTGTAACCCACAGAGACAGAACAGTCTCACTGAACAACAGGAGGGTTTAAATGCAGGGAGAGGACTCCAAACTAGGTATAGGACAACACTTGTGGTATTTCATTGCCCAGAGAAATCACCATCAGCTTTAAGTAATTTTCCTGACCTTTTAGCTGGAAGAACCTGTTACTACTCACACTCTCAGAGGTTTCCAAGGCAGTGCCCTCTGTGGCCTTTATATAAAGTATGTTTTGTTCAATTAGTCCAGGCTGTAATGCTTTGTTCTCATGAATTTTGGAGCTACTCTGATTTGCAGTTAAGGCAATTGAGACTTAATTTCGTTATTCATCTCAATATGCTCCTGTTGCATTCAGAGAACAGACCACAGGCCCTCCTGTGGCTAATTTAGCACCTGCAAATCCCCACGTTTAAAGCCCAGCGCTGAATAACTCACCGAAGGAGCTTGCAAGAGCTATGCAGAGGTTAAATCATCAACTTGCTGCCAAGTGTTTGGGGTTGGCTGTTTTTTTTTTTGACTTAGAAACTTTGTACACACTTTCCTGTCTCAAAATTAAATCACCATATCTCAGTTCTTCCAGGTCAGGCTGTATCCCACAACTTTTACACACACACACACACACACACACACACATATATATTTATTACATTTATATATTATATAGTTAAAAAAAAAACTAACCTGTTTTTGACAAACCTGAGCAGAGATTCAGGGAAAGCAACGTACCATTGTCTGACTGGAGCTGTTAACAGCTACCTCAGATGCCATGGAGCATGCACTGAAGTTAGGCAAACACAGGTAAATGATTTAAGGTAAAGTAGGTAAGCTCCTAATTCCTTTCATTAAAAGCCAAGCCAAGACTAATAGCATGGAATGGAATGGAATGGAATGGAATGGAATGGAATGGAATGGAATGGAATAGACCAAGTTAGAAGAGATCTTCAAGCTCATCCAGTCCAACCTAGCACCCAGCCCTATCCAGTCAACCAGACCATGGCACTAAGTGCCTCATCCAGGCTTTTCTTGAACACCTCCAGGGATGGCAACTCCACCACCTCCCTGGGCAGCCCATTCCAATGCCAATCACTCTCTCTGCCAACAACTTCCTCCTTCCTGTGCCTAGACATCCCCTGGCAGAGCTTGCACAACTTGAGGCTGTGTCTCCTTGTTCTGTTGCTGGTTGCCTGGGAGAAAAGACCAACCCCACCTGGCTACAACCTCCCTTCAGGTAGTTGTAGAGAGCAATGAGGTCTGCCCTGAGCCTCCTCTTCTGCAGGCTGCACACCCCCAGCTCCCTCAGCCTCTCCTGCATTGCTGTGATTTGCTCAAAACACCCTTCCACTGTTTCCACCACAAAAATAGCAGCTTCTGAAGTAATTATTTAAGTGCAGTAAAAGTGAAGACTTTAAATTTGCAAGCTGCTATCTTCCCTAAACCAAATGATGCAAGAGTTTCAGAATTGCTTAACCCCATCAGCTTTGCTTACTCACTCTTGTCTACACTTTCTAGGACGTTTCAGACTTTAGTAATCACTGCTGCAGATAACCAAGTCACAACAGAATCTGCACATTTACCCTGCTCCTGTCATATTTTGGTTGAAGTGATGAATTTCAACATGTTCCAACGCAATGGCAAGAAGATTCTGTACTTTAGGTCACATAATCATAACATACACTTGTGCTGCTTTCTTGGTACAATTGCAAGATTGTTTTGCTGCTTGTTTTTCTTTCTGTGTAACTCAGGCTGGAATCCCCTCTGAAAGTTCATCTCTCTCAAGTTCAGTTTATGATTTTCTTTTCAAACCACTAAGTATGCATGACTGAGTATTTGTTATGCAACCATAACAACTGTCCTTTTAATGACAAATTCCTGCATAATGTGAGTAGAAAGAATCCGAGGCAAACATGATCTTAAAACTTTAATAGTAAAAAAAGTGTAAAACCAAACACACTGCTGAAAACTTATCAGTAAGAATGAGAATTTAAGTGTTCAAATTCAGAATAGTGCAAATGTTCTTCACTCCTTTCCCCACCTCTTCCACACTTAAATCACTTTGGTTAAGATACTCAGAAATATTGGCAAAAAAAATGAACTTTTGACTTAGATTTTTGGCTGCATTATCTCTAACACGTACAGATTTAGTTTCAGTTTCTGGAAATAAAGTCTTAAATACTTCTCCATTGATCAAATGTCCTTAGAGACCTGTCCTCTTTACACACATCTGGTTTTACAACATTTTGAAGTTGGTTTCAAGATGGTTACAAAACTGTCTCCCCAGCAGGTAGCATACTTCTTATAACAGCTGAGCTGATCCAGTCCTGATCTGATCTGAGGACCTAATTTCTTCAAGTAGTCCTACAAAGTGTTGATTATTTAAAATCTGAGACATCTGAGGAATGACACCAATTAAATTATGCTCGATTCACACCAAAGCAAGATTAGAATTGAGGTCTGCTCTGTAATACAGACTTTGTCCTAAACCTCTCCTGCTACCAACAAAAATCAAAGCACAAGCAGCAGTTATAGCATTCCCTTAGAAGAGTGAAAATAGGCAGAACACTGCTACCTGGCCTCACCATCTTTTTTCCTTTTGATGGGTCAGTCTGTAACTGATGCCTTTATAGCCAAAGCCATGTAAGATTGGAAATGAACACACACAAAACAAATTGCATAATACAACAACAACAACAAAAAAAAAGGCAAATGCATGAAAGTTTACAAGTACACCATAATCACAAAATTGGAGTATGTCTAAAAATTTGGGTTCAATGAAAGATACAACAAAACTAACTTGACTAGTTAAATAAATTATTGCTCCATTTGACTCCATGCAGCATTGAAATGAACTCAGAACCCTTCTCTCTTTAATCTCTCATAAGAAATGATTGATATTGAAGAGAACATGAGGCTCAGATTTACTGTACATTGCACTTCAACTTCAAGACCTAATACTTGCTATTTAGGTCTCCTGTGGTCTAAGCTATCAAATGACTATGTTGTGCTCACCAGAACTAAGTATTAAGGAACACCAAATGTTTAATGTAGTGACACAAGCACTTTTCTGGTTTTGTTTAAGAAGGCAATCACAGATTGCAAGGTCTTTAGGGTTGTCAAAAACCAAGTAGCGATCTCTTTCAGCAGCTGAGCTGAGAAAACAAGCTGTTTGCTCTTCTCCACGTACAGTTTAAATCACATTTGAGGCTTGCTTCTGCTCCCAATCACTTCAGCCAAAATCCTGACTCAAACAGAAGCAAGATCAAGGAGACCTCGAGGAGGAAACTGCAGAACTAAGGAGCTGGGGGGCATACACCCAATGGCCTGCAGTGCATGTTTTTTTCAGCAGCACCACAGACATCTAAGCTACTGATGTCCTCCTTCAGTGAGATACTGAAGCATATGTTTAATATTAAGGAGTACTCATGCACACTTCAATTTCTTACTGAACTGGGGCCAAAACTTGATTCTTACAATGCTAACCTCAAGCTTCAGAAGTAATGAAATTTCCAGACAGTATTTGTTGATAAATCTCACATTTGAATAAGATTGTCTCCAGTGCTCACCTATTGTACTGAATTTAGGAACTCCAAACCAAGTGCCTTCCAAACTTCTGTCCCTTCAACTCCCTTCATCATCAGAGAAACTTAATGCAGCATTACAAGTAAGGGCACGATTCCTTCATAAGACTCCTAAAAGCATTAGTGCAATGCCTTTAATCTGTTTAGACCACTCTTGTTTTTAAATAACCCTATTTTTGTAAAGATTTGGATAAATACTATTCCTATTAAACCATACTTCATCATTGTTAAGCACCATCAATCTACTTCCTTTGGGCACTGATACAAGAGCTTGTAATTAAATTTCAGTTTCAAGGCTTTAAAACATGGCAGCTGCTTCAATAACTTACACTGGAATCTAATACTTGGAAACCTGCCACTTAGCCTGAACAATTGTATGCAACTTGGTGTTAAACTCTTCTAGAGAACAGCCGTATGAAAATGCTTATGTAGTAAATCAGGGTAAGATTTCAAGATAAGCAGTTAATTTCACTTGGCTATTCTAAGAGTGGATTAATAATTGTTTGGCTGGGTTTTTTTTTTTCCCCCACAAGTCATTTGTGCAGTGAGCCCATAAAGAGATTATTTTTTTTTTGCCTAAATAATCTTCAGTGTAAAACAGGAACACATCTTCGTACTGTCGCTTTCAGACTGGCACTGTGCTGTCTTCTTGAAAGGTTTAGTCATTGTGTGGTTTCTCTGGAATACCCTATGGATAAAAAAAAACAACTCATCAAACATGTTATATTTTAATGCCATCTGGAAAGTGACTACATTATGCAGCACCTTCAGTGACTAAATAGTCAACTGACTTAAGTTAGGCTGACAATGACCTAGCAGACATGACTTATAAAGCTCGACGATGACATGCTCCTTAACTATGAGCACACACACACAAAATGACTATGGCTCTGTGCTGCCTTAATTAGTGCATCTGATAAACTCATTACCAACTGCACTGATTTTTCTAAGATTTTTTTCATCAGTCTTCCTCCCTATCTCAGTTTAGCTCTTAGCAGAAGGTACACAGCACTTCAATTACTGAGCATTCATGCAGTTTTGTCATAGCCCTCTTTCAAACTGTATTAAGGCATAAGTTGGACACCTGGACAATTAAGATTTAGCTGGACAGAGTGCTGGGCCATCTTGTCTGAACTGTGCTTTTGCCAAAAGTTGGAACAGACATTCCTTGAGGTCATTTACTCTGCTCTCATTAGACCCCACCTGGAGTACTGTGTGCAGTTCTGGAGCCCCCAACACAAGAAGGACATGGAACTGCTGGAGCAAGTCCAGAGGAGAGCCACGAAGATGCTCAGAGGGCTGCAGCAGCTCTGCTATGAGGACAGGCTGAGAGAGTTGGGGCTGTGCAGCCTGGAGAAGAGAAGGCTTCGAGGAGACCTTAGAGTGGCCTTCCAGTACCTGAAGGGAGCCTGCAGGAAGGCTGGGGAGGGACTATTGACAAGGTCTGGTAATGTCAGGATGAGAGGTAATGGGTTTAAACTGGAAGAGGGGAGACTTAGACTGGATGTTAGGAGGAAGTTCTTTACAGTCAGGGTGGTGAGACACTGGCACAGGTTGCCCAGGGAGGTTGTGGATGCTTCCTCCCTGGAGGCGTTTAATGCCAGGCTGGATGAGGCCTTGAGCAACCTGCTCTAGTGGGAGGTGTCCCTGCCTATGACAGGGGGTTGGAGCTGGATGATCTTTGAGGTCCCTTCCAACCTAAACCATTCTATGATTCTATGATCTTCAATATGGTATTCCATAAGTTACTTCATCTGCCAATCAATCCTAGTACCAGGCTTACTCATTTCATCCTATGACTCTTTTCTAATATGAAGCCCTGTAACATGGCAGTGCAAGCCATTTAACCAGCTTTTCTTTAAAAGAGAGCTTCTAGGTATGTTTTTCTAATCCTAGAGTCAAAATGCAAATGTATGTGTGAGTACTGAATGTGTTCTCAGTTCTGCAGACTCTAACAGTAGCAAACAAGAGGTATTTATGGGGTCCAAGTTCTGAATGCCACCCTAGTTTGCCAGATGTTTAATGCTTGAAGGATGTTTTCCAGGATAAAGGATCTATGTAGCAAAGAAGACAAAATTTAACTCAAATTAGCACTAACCATTAGTATCAGGACACTTTTTACAACCAAGCTTTAAGCTGATGTGCAAGCATACAGACAGGTTTACTCTAAAGTAAGGAACTAAGAAGCTAGGAAATTAGATAGCGATTTATACTGCATTCCATGTATAGAGTCATACTTGAGCTACATCTTAAGTGATCAAAAAGAGCATATTTGATTCTAGAGTACTGTAATTTAATGCTATATAGGGACACTTCCTTTAATCCACATACCAAAAATGTTTTACTGTGTAAATAAGTAGAGAAAGCCCATTTGTGTCTCTTTTCTAGCTACCTTAGATGTTAATTCAAAGTACTAGCAGAGCAGGAATTGTTGAGATCCTTAGCAGAAGCAGCATGCTAATTTCAGTCTTATTTAGGCTGTTGCTGGAGAGTTTAAACAGAAAATACAGAAGCACTTAGATGCTTCCCACTCTACAGGCAACACAGGTTGTACACTTACATTTCAACTCTTGGGAAGGTGTCTGTTTAATTCTGTCAGTTTGTGAGTCATACCCTTAAAGGCATAGTTTGTTCTTGAGCTAACAACAATGGAAGGCACTTGGATTGTTAAAGGAAATGCTGTAATTATATATACTGTAATTACCATAGCCAGTTGGCGTCCTATGTTTCCTACAGTCACACCTCCTGAGAAGAATATACATGGGAGCCAAGAACGGATGTAAAGAAAATCTGGGGATGTGTACCTAGGAAATAAAAGGAAGTAAATTAGAGACAAATTTTCATTATCTCCTATGTTGTTAACAAGATGCTATAGCCTTCTTAGACTTCTCTCCCTGGGCCCCACAAAAAAAACCCCACAAAAAAACCCCAACAAAAAATACAAACACACACACCTCCTCCCAGTAACACAGAAGGAAAAACCAGCGAGACCAAATGAAGCCTCGAAACCCCAACGTCCTAGCCAGCAACATCTAGAAATTGTCTCTCCTGAGAGCGAGTTCATAATATACCAGGCCAGCAGAAGAACAGTTTGCTGAGCTGCTACCATTCCAACATACATCCCAATTTGTCTGCTCCCCACCCTCCATCCTCAGTTCTCAATCCGATTATTTGGAACACTGGACAATTAGCTGCCTTAGACAAAACATCTTATTATAAGAACATGCAAAAATGTTAATAACTAACTTTCAGCACAGGTGCACTCCTGCTTTTAGCAAAGACATTAGCATATAGAAAGCATAACTTACTGATAAACACCATTATATACAAGAAACTGAGTTATCAAAGTTGCTACAAAGGCTATTGTAATTCCAAGTCCGAGACCGCTTCTTGAACGATCAAATGTCCACCAGAGACCCAGCGACAGGGCTGCCAGAGTCAGGGACAGCTGGACGTTGTTTGCAAAGTCTAGTTTCTGGAAACAAAATGTTAAGGACAATCCTTCTAAGTTTGCAGATATCTTGCTGCTGAAACTGAACAAGGAAGAACTCAAACTGAAAGTGAGCATGATTGTGTGTCTCTGAACACAGCACGTCAATGGATCTGGCTTTCAGACCTGCCTAGCAACTGTAATTGTCTTTGAGTGGAGTGAGAGAATAAAGGTAACATCAAATTTTTCACACTGAGCATCTAAAGATACACTGTCCTGTAATGTATTTAATTTCTATGAATTTTTGTCTCAAGTTATCCCTGCTGATTTAGGATTTCTGCTCAAACCCAACACGAAGAAGAATTCAGCATTCCTGACTGTGTTAACCATTAGGTGCAGACAACATACAGATTAAAACAACACAAATTACACTGCTGTGCTTGCAGCTAAACCACACATACTATGGTGTCTATCCCTCCCTCCTTCCAGAACAACCCACAACCACTTCTCAGTGAACTTAGTGCCACAGTCTAGTTGATTGGCTAAGGCTGGGTGCTAGGTTGGACTGGATGATCTTGGAGGTCTCCTCCAACCCAGTTGATTCTATGATTCTACTGCAGTGTATTGTAGATCTCACAGGAGTTTGTCCCTGCCAGTAGCAACATCCTTACCTTTGTAATTCTCCCAGATGTGAGTGGGAAAAACTATTTCATGACAAAAGACCAAACATATTGAGCAACAATGTAAACCAGTTCAAGGATACAGCACTGGCATGGTTAATGCCAACAAAAACTGCTATGCATCTCATCACGCTGGCCCACTCTCTCTTGAACTTGTGTGGTTCCCCAAGGTGGCTGTCAATGCAGGGATACAGCAGGCCAACAACAGCTGCAAGAGAAGTAACACTGCTTGTACTAACTGTTATACAATGATTACTTTTATGTTACCAACTATTAGCTTGGCAAGCAAGTGCTTGACAAAGCAGTGAGGTCCTTTTCATGCTACTGAAAGCCTGGTTGAAGAGAAGACAATTATTATCCCCCTACTTCAGAAAAAAACCTTCACTGTAACAAGGAATATTCTGTTTGAACTCTTGAAGTTGATCTATTGCAATGTTAAGGTATTTGACTTCAAGCTTTTTTTTTTCTCCCACAGCAGATGCTTGCTTTGTAACAATAAAGCATAATGAAAGCTTAATTAGAGAGAGGAATGAAGTATGTATTTGTTGCTCATATGCTGGATGGACAGTTTTACAAACTTGACTCATTAGTTGTGAATCAGGCCCTGAATTAAATATTTGCCTGGACTTAAGTTTCTTGGCAGAGATAACTTTCTATCCCTCTACTGGGCTGCCATCCAAGTCAGATGAATTTTGATACCGAACAGAAGCAGAGCTGAGCTTTGAGAAGCACCTGTCATCAATCATATTTATGTTAGTGAAAAAATAACTAGTCATACTATTAACTGAAGTTTTTTGTCCTCATATAGCATTTGCTCAGCCTTAGCAGCCTACAGACTGGATGCAGAAAACACTGACTGGTGTTAGCTGAGCTACTAGCACAAACACTACATGAGTTTTCTTTTTCTGAGCCTTGCCAAGTCCGTGTGTTATCATCAACTGCAAGGTTAGACATGCTGCAGTACATAACATCTGTGTTTGTTTCCTTAGCTACCCTCTTTGCTCCTCCTTCTTATACTTCTAAGAGGAATAACTTCTATGTTAAGGCTACAAGATATGATCTGATACTGAAATAGCCAGATAATGAGACTCTTACTTTGCAATAACAGCTAAATCTCAAAGTTTAAGCCAGTTGTGACAGGACTATGAGAACTTTCATAGGATCATATCTTGTGGTAATCTGTTTACTACACAGTTTATCAGTAGTTCATGTTTTGTCATTCATGCTCCCTTACTACGAGGTAACATGAACGTGATATAACAAGACTTGAGAACACCACTGCATCAAAAACAACATGTGGAAGAGTGATTTAAAGTATAGTGCCAGTTAAAAGGATTACATTGATTTTTATTTTCTGAGATGTAATGCATTTTCCACCCACCAATCCTTCACCAAGAGCTTGTTTTGACAAGGATAGAAGGCGTTATTGATGCTAATGCGGCAGGTGAATGCCGGCTGCTGCACCAACAGCACCGCAGACCCTGGTTGATGGTGTATTTTGCGCTGCAGCCCCGGAGACGGGTGGGCAGGGGTGGACAGGGGCAGGTAGGGGCCAGCAGGCGCGATCGGGCAGCCGGCGGTCTTAAGATTGTCAGGGCCTGGCAGGAGCGTGACAGCAGCGGGAGGGCCAGCAGAGGCTGGAAGACAGGCGCTGGCAGGAGGGCCGCGGACAGAAGTAAGCAGCGCAGGCGCCAGTGAAAGGAGCGGCGGAGGGAAAGGAGCTAGCAAAGCGCACTGACAGGCGCGGGCAGCGAAAGAGGCACGACTGCCGAGGGCGGGTGGCCAGTTAAGTACCGGGACTTGACGGCAGCGCGACCCGGACGGCAGCACGCGACGCACGTGACTTCCTTGTTTTCCGCCCAGCCCGTGGCCAGTTCGCGTCGGCAGCCAATGGCGAGCGCCGCCCGCCTCTCACCAGTTCACCGGCAGCCAATGGTCGGCGGCGGGGGGCGGAGACAGGCGGCGGCGCTGCACGGCGCGGCCCTACCGCGCCCACCGGTGCCCGGTCGTAAGGCGGAGGGGAAGGGGAGAGCGGGGAAACCCAGCGCTGAGATCGACCTGTCACCGGAGAAACGGCGGCTGCGTGTCTGCGCGCTAGCCTCCGCGCCACGGCGCTGGAGCTGCTCTCGGGCGCTTCCAGGCCGCACCGCGCTGCGGAAAAGCAGGCTTCAGCCACACTCGGAGCGCACCGGCTCAAAAAGCAGCCTCCGGGCACACGCGAAACGCGCGGGTGGCTCCTGCACGTGGGTAAAGCTGGGGCGGGCACAAGTCGCCTTCCAAAGGCGAGAGCTCACATCGCTCGCTGTGTGAATGGAAGGGCCAAGCTCCCATGTGCACGGGTCACAAATCCAGCCCGAACACTTCTCCTTCACTTGGGAGGATGGGGAAGAAAAACACCAGATCGCACCCGGAGGTCAAGAACTCACCAGCGGCAGTCCCGCAGCACGGGGGCACCCACCAGGCGGAGGAGAAGAGAGTAGAAATCACCTCGTCAGGAAACAGAGTCACGTTCCTCTGGATCTGCAGTAAGTTCAGCACCAGGGCCATGAAAGCGCCGACGACGAAGAGGACCACGCTCCTCTGCACTAGGTGTTGACTTAAGTTTAAAGTGCTGCTGCTGCTCCTGCTCCTGCTGGTGCTGCTGGCACTGGAGGTGCTGGGGTTGCGTGCTCCGTGACCCACCAATGTCAGCGACGGGCTGGAGACCGAGGAGCTCAGCATCTCGCCCACCTTGGCGGCCAGCCCAGCCGCCGTGTCCCCCAGCTGGGTTTTGTGTCTTCCCCTGGTAGCGCAAGCACAGCTCCAGGCGCAGTTCTCCAGTCTGGGCATTGGCTCCACCGGCGTCCTGAAACACACATACAGGGACAGGCTGTTAAAGCCCTAATAGCAGAACCGCTTTCACATCCACGACACACACTGCCTCCTCCATCACCATCAGTCCAGGGACACGGGGCGAACAGCTCACAGCCCAACGGGCTGGGGGCACGGCGGCAGCCCTGGTGCCCCTAGGTGACCTGACCCACTTGAGTATGACAGGGCCAGAGGCCGCGCCTGCCCCGGCCCAGCGGCTGCGAGACCCCCGGCTCCAGTGACCCGAGGGGCTCGGGCCCAGGGGATGACAGAGGCAGGCATCCTCTGCCCGCGCCTCCTCGCCCTCTGGAACGGGGCTCACGTCCCAACCCTCTGCTCGCTGGGCACCGGGACCGCGGGCGTCTCACCTCAGAGGGCTGCTAGCGCTCTGCCACTTCCCTCCCGGCTCACCACCGCAGGCCCTGTGCTCCGCGTAAGGTTTATAAACCCCCAGCCGCGGGTGTCACGTTACCCGCCGCCGACCTACCCGCGGCCGGAGGCAGCGACGGTCCCGCCGCTCCACTCCGTTCCACCGCCCCTCCCCTCGGGCCGGGCCGCGCCGCGCCGGGCGGGGCCGGGCGCGAGCGCCGAGCGCGGGAGCCGCCGCGNCCGCCGGCCAGGGGCGGGCGGGGCGGGAAGGGGGTACGCGCGGCGGTGGTCACAGCCCCGCTGATGTAGGAGCCCTCGGGGTAGCCCGGGGCCGGCCCGCCCCGCCTCGCCTCGGGGTGATGAAGGCGATGGGGATGATGGTGATGGTGTCGGTACTGATGGAGGAAGGGATGACAGTGACAGCAGTGGTATTGGTGGTGATGAAGGTGGCGGTGCCATGCACAGTCCAGCCCTGACCTGCTTGCCAAGCCCACTGTGGAGCGTTGTCCCTTTGGGAAACGGCAGTTAGTCATAGGGAAGGTTGAAGGCGTCTTCTGTGGCGTCTCCTGAAGATCAAGGGATCGGTGATGCTGGCTGCTGTAATTCTAAAATGATGGTGTCAGGAGATCCCACCAAACCCGTGACTGCTTACCAAGATGGTGCCAAACCCAGGCACGGCATCAGCCACCAGCCATGGGGTGCCTGGCGGATTCCAGGCTCCTGACTGCCAACCTGAGCAGGCTGAGGCAGAGTCTGGGTCATGGTGTTCCCGATCTAGTGTAGCGTCATCAAATACAGTTACACACAAGTTCACCCTCTGGGTTCTGCAGGGATCTGGGAGAGTGGCCTAGAGGAGATGGCTTCTGCTTTTAAGCTGCTGACTGTTCCGTACACATTGCAGGCTTGCGTGTTAATGCAGTAGGAAGGAATGGATTTCTCACTGGAGCCAGCATGGCTTTTCTCATGGGAGGAAAGAACATCTTTTGAACGAATGTGGGACCAAATGGCTTCCCAAGCAACGATGCTAAGGATTTAAGAGTAGTTTCTAGCCATGCCCATGACGGACAGAATGATGGACCATCAAAGTTCAGTGATGCTTCTGTTTGTTTTTCATTGATGAGTTAGAATCATCTAGTCAGGGTTGGGAGGGACCACAGGGATCATCTAGTTCCAATGCCCCTACCATGGGCAGGGACACCCTACCCTAGATCAGGCTGGCCAGAGGAAAAGTTAAATGTAAGAAATTGGTTAGGGCTGGGTGCTAGGTTGGACTGTATGATCTTGGAGATCTCTTCCAACCTGATTGATTCTATGAAATAAAAATTATGAAATCAAAGATATAGAAAGATGTAGGTTCTCTGCGTGTTATAAAGAGTGATCTGGGTATGGCCACCCCTTCTGTTATCTTGCTGGGATACAAAGAGGATAGCTGAGCCTGCTGAGCAATGTGGCTTTGGATGACATAGTCAACTTCCTTGGTGATGGACAAATTGCCAGTGCAACTGTTGGAAGCCACAGAAGAGCCCGGTGTTTTTCTCTTGATACTGACTAGCTTGGGATCAGCCCAGCCCTGTCTGGCAGACTTCGCTGCGGGACTGCTGTGTAGGTGTCCTCTGCACGTGGAGTTGTAAATGCTCAGTTTCCATCGCTGTTTTATCTCCATAGTTTATCGAAACAGCTTTTGGTTTTAGTTTTATATGCTAAAACAATTTGAATTCTGCTGTCAGGTTTTTTAAGGACTTGATTTAGTTCTCTCTCTCTTTTTTTCCCCATGACCCAGTGGACCTGCTGTGTAAGTTTAACTATTTTCAGAGGAAACAGTCTTAATATCTTACCAACATTGTATGGGTTCCTTTGCAGAGACATTTGATTCTTTCCAGGAAATCACATGCAGACATAACATTTTCCTTCTGTTGTACGGGTTGTGAATTGACACAAGCAATTTATCTGTATCCCCAGACTGCTAAGCAATACCTTTGGCAGCTCTAAATAAGGGCTAGAACTTACTCCCTGGGATTTTTTTTTTTCCCTTGTTGAATCACTTTGAGATTTATCAGCAGGACTGGGGATCACAGATAAAACAACCCATCTTTGTGAGAAATCTCTTTCTGGAGTTGACCTGTGGGAAACAAATGTAATTCATCCTTGCTTCTGCTACGTCTGTACTTTATTTGAGAAGATACCTTTCTGTACTAAATCTTTTTCTTCTCTGAGTCTTACCCATATTCTCAGTGTCTGGGCAGAGTTCACATTCCCTTGTGCTGTGTCTGCTAGTTTTATTTCCTGAAAGAACTTCTTAAGTAGTTTTTTTTTAGACCTGTGTTTTCCCTTTCCTCATGGGTATGTCTCTTTTGCTACTTCCTGCAGCATATTTTATTCCTTTTTTTTTTTCAATATTCATACTAACATGTGGTGATGCCCTTCTTTCTTCCAGGCTTCTTTCACACAGTGGAGATGAACTTCTGAGACGGTAAAATTGGCTGCAGCATCTCTCAAACCAGCTGAATCAATACAGAATCACAGAATCTTCTAGGTTGGAAAAGACCTTCAAGATCCTCGAGTCCAATCATTAGTTTCACACTGACGAGTCCTTGACTAAACCAAATCCCTCAGCACAACATCTGATCACTGTGAATCGCTGTGGTTGGAAAGGACCACCAGGAGCATCCAGTCCAACCTTCATCCCAGCATCCTTCATCACCAGACCATAGCCTCAAACACCACATCCACTCTCCTTTTAAACCCCTCCAGGGATGGTGACTCCACCACCTCCCTGGGCAGCCTGTTCCAGTGCCTGACCACTTGCTCAGTAAAGAACTTCCTCCCAACATCCAACCTAAACCTCCCCTGACACAACTTGAGGCCTATACCAGGTCTACACCAGCTGAGAAAGTGGCCCTAAGTGTGTTTCTCCTGAATTTATCTGCTTAGAATAAAGTTACCTGAAAAGGACTAGGCCTCTGCATGTTTTGCTTAATGCCTGATATTTTATGCTAAACAGTTATTTCTGGAAAGAAGTGCTCATGTGTCTTTGTAGCATTAATGACAGGGTTATTTTTGTCTCTTTCCTTAGCAAAGACAGCAAAATCTGGAAGTACTCTACATCACTGCTGGTTACGTGAATAGAATAGAATTGTAGAATCATAGAATGGGTTAGGTTGGAAGGAACCTCAAAGCTCAGCCAGCTCCAACCCCTGCCATAGGCAGGGACACCTCCCACTAGAACAGGTTGCTCAAGGCCTCATCCAGCCTGGCCTTGAACACCTCCAGGCAGGGAGCAGCCACAACCTCCCTGGGCAACCTGTGCCAGTGTCTCACCACCCTCACTGCAAGTAACCCTTTCCTAACATCTAGTTTCAATCTCCCCTCTGCCAGTTTAAACCCATTCTTCCTCCTCCTGTCATTACAAGACCTTATCAATAGTCTCTCCTTGGCCTTCTTGCAGGCCCCCTTCAGATACTGCAAAGCCACTCCAAGGTCTCCTTGAAGCCTTCTCTTCTCCAGGCTGCAGAGCCCCAACTCTCTCAGCCTCTCCTCATAGCAGAGCTGCTGCAGCCCTCTGAGCATCTTCCTGGCCTCCTCTGGACTGGCTCCAACAGTTCCATGTCCTTCTTGTGTTGGGGGCTCCAGAACTGCACCGAGGACTGCAGGTGGGGTCTGAGGAGAGCAGAGCCAAGGGGCAGAATCCCCTCCCTTGCCCTGCTGCCCACACTGCTCTTGCTGCAACCCAGCACAGGGTTGCTGTCTGGGCTGCACTCACACTGCAGGCTCCTGTTGAGCTTTTCCTCACCCCAGACCCCCAGGGCCTGTTCCTCAGGGCTGCTCTCAGCCATTCCCCACCCAGCCTGGAGCTGTGCTTGGGATTGCACCCACCCAGGTGCAGGACCTTACACTTGGCCTTGTTGAATGTCCTGAGGTTGGCCTGGGCCCACCTCTGCAGCCTGTCCAGGTCCCTCTGGATGGATCCCTGCCCTCCAGCAAGTCGACTGTGCCACATACATAATTTCACCTCTCCTTTCCCACTTTCTGCGTTAATCTGTGGTGTCCTGCACTCTGACAAGGTGCTTGTCTCACAAAGACTGTTTCATAGGCCTCTTATGTGGGAAGCTTAGGCTATCTGGACAGTTTTTTTTCTCACTACTCAAACTGTATATAAAAGGAGCTGGCTGCTGATACAGTCTCAGAAGGCAGTGGTAGAGAATCACAGAGCAAGACCTGTATTGTGCCTAAAGCTGCTTTCCCTCTGCTTCACTGGAGATGTTTTTAGGATTCAGTCACCTTCAAGAATTTCTGCTATTGATACAGAGAATAGAAACCTTCCCAGCCATAAGCTAAGCCTTAATCTCTCATGTCTCCATGAAAGGATTTAGCGACATGCATTGTTTGATTCATGGTGCTAACCTTGACTACCAGGGTTCAAAAAAACTCCTTTGACAGCAGCAGCAGTTTATCAGTCTGAGTTCTTTGCGTTGCCAGTGGTCTCCAGTGTAGGTGTGTGAATTCTCAGGAGCATGCAGGGAAGCCTGCAGGTTGCACGGTGCCTTCTCAGAGGCACCTTGAGAATAAATGGTGTAGAGTGAGTCCTGTAGGTTAGTTTTGTGGAATTGCTCAATTTCCAGTGCAGGAGCTCATTAAGAGCTAAAAAAGAAGGACAGGCAGTGATTACATGGTACAATAAGCAGTGTGCAAAACTTAGAGTCTCTGAACCGGACAAACCCTAGCCAGAACACTTCAAACATGTGAAAAACAAAGGTGTGAAACAAAATGTGTTGGTGGTTAGTATATAACAATGTGAGTCATCCGCAGTGAGCAGAACTTTCAACTTGGCTGCTTTTACATGAGCTGAGGGTGGAAACTGGATGGAGTCTGGGTGTGGAAATTAAACCTTAGGATGTCAGAACAAATCTCTGCCTTAGTGGTGTTGATAGGAATGTAGTGGGCACATGACAAATGTTAGTTAAAGGGTTTTTTTTGGTTAGTTCTGACATTTCTGTGGCTGTTTTTTTTCTTACCAGAGCAAAACAGAAAGAACAATTATATGTAGGCTCTGATCTTCAAGCGTCTATACATTTGTCTAACTGTCACATCATTAGCTAGTCAACATCCTCCATGCAGCTGTAGGACCTGACTTGCTGTCAATGAACCTCTGTCCTGACACAAAGACAGTGTCTTTGCCTTGCTTTCAACTTCGTTCATTGCCCATGTTCTGCATGTTCATTGAGCTGAGTTCAGTGCATCCATACTTGATATTCAGGACTGTGATGTGATCTAAACTTCATTGTGAAAATATACTATTTACTGGTTAGATTTAGAATAGAATCAATCAGGTTGGAAGAGACCTCCAAGCTCATCCAGTCCAACCTAGCACCCAGCCCTAGCCAGTCAACCAGACCATGGCACTAAGTGCCTCATCCAGGCTTTTCCTGAACACCCCCAGGGACGGTGACTCCACCACCTCCCTGGGCAGCCCATTCCAATGCCAATCACTCTCTCTGTGAAGAACTTCCTCCTAACATCCAGCCTATACTTCCCTCAGCACAACTTGAGGCTGTGTCCCCTTGTCCTGTTGCTGGTTGCCTGGGAGAAGAGACCAACCTCACCTGGCTACAGCCTCCCTTCAGGTAGTTGTAGACAGCAATGAGGTCTGCCCTGAGCCTCCTCTTCTCCAGGCTAAACAACCCCAGCTCCCTCAGCCTCTCCTCATAGGGTTTGTGTTCCAGGCCCCTCACCAGCTTTGTTGCCCTTCTCTGGACACGTTCCAGCACCTCAACATCTCTCTTGAATTGAGGAGCCCAGAACTGGACACAGTACTCAAGGTGTGGCCTGACCAGTGTTGAGTACAGGGGAAGAATAACCTCCCTCGTCCTACTGGCCACACTGTTCCTGATACAGGCCAGGATGCCATTGGCTCTCTTGGCCACCTGGGCACACTGCTGGCTCATCTTCAGCCTACTATCCACCAGTACCCCCAGTTCCCTTTCCTCCTGACTGCTCTCCAGCCACTCTGTCCCCAGCCTGTAGCATTGCTTGGGGTTGTTGTGGCCAAAGTGCAGAACCCTGCACTTGGCTTTGTTCAGTCTTGTCCCATTGGCCTCTGCCCACCCATCCAGCCTGGCAAGGTCCCTCTGCAGGGCTCTCCTACCTTCCAACAGATCAACACCTGCTCCTAGCTTGGTATCATCTGCAAAATTAATGATGCTGGACTCAATCCCCTCATCCAGATCATCAATAAAGATATTGAACAGGACTGTGCCCAGCACTGATCCCTGGGGCACACCACTGGTGCCAGCTGCCAACTGGATGTGGCACCATTCACCACCACTCTCTGGGCTCAGCCTTCCAGCCAGTTCTTGACCCAGCGCAGAGTGAATTTGTCACTGGAAAAAAGTATTGCTGCTTTCATGATGAGCAATGTTACTAAAGGCAAGCTGTTCTACCCAGGTGTGGTTAAAAATGGATGCAATTTTGGCCTTGCTATGTTGTCACTGTGATATTTATTTATGTTACCTCCAGATCTTTAAAGAGACTAATTAGAAGGGAATTGTACATTTTTAATTAAAAAAAAAGTATACATTATGTGAGATGGAAAAAGCCAGGCATGGTCAGGCCACACCTTGAGTACCATGTCCAGTTCTCCTCAATTCAAGAGAGATGTTGATGTGCTGGAAGGTGTCCAGAGAAGGGCAACAAAGCTGGTGAGGGGCCTGGAGCACAGCCCTGTGAGGAGAGGCTGAGGGAGCTGGGGGTGTGCAGCCTGCAGAAGAGAAGGCTCAGGGCAGAGCTCATTGCTGTCTGCAGCTACCTGAAGGGAGGCTGTAGCCAGGTGGGGTTGGTCTCTTCTGCCAGGCAACCAGCAACAGAACGAAGGGACACAGCCTCAAGTTGTGCCAGGGGAGGTCTAGGCTGGATGTTAGGAGGAAGTTGTTGGCAGAGAGAGTGATTGGCATTGGAATGGGCTGCCCAGGGAGGTGGTGGAGTTGCTGTCTCTGGAGGTGTTGAAGCAAATCCTGGCTGGGGCACTTAGTGCCATGGTCTGGTTGATTGGCTAGGGCTGGGTGCTAGGTTGGCCTGGATGATGTTGGAGGTCTCTTCCAACCTGGTTGATTCTCTGATTCTATGTAAGGGGTGAGCTTCTTGAAAGTAAAATTATTGTCTCCAATGCCTTTGTAAGTCACTATCTAGTCAGTGGTCATATGAAGGGATGGCCAGTTTCTTGTAATAATAGTACTCCAATTATGATAGTCTGAAGAGAAGGTGAAGAGAAAGAGGTATCATGTTAAAAAAAAACACCCCAGAAGGAACATTGTCTTTTATATGCATTTATTTCTTGATGGAAACATTACTTACTTGAAGAAGAAAATTAGATACATGCCTGTCATTGATCCTAATACAACATGAGGCTTTCTGAAAGGGCTTCAAGTGTGTACAAGTGTGTACAAATGTGTGCAAGTGTGTACCAGTGTGTCTGTGGCTGATGGTAAACTCAAGCATTGTTTCACTTGTTTGGTGATGTGACACTTGGTTGTTTCCATACAGGATAAAAATGGAATTGCCTCAAGGGTTGCAGTGTGAGCAATCTTCCTTTCACAGCCCTCTTCTTTTGGTACACAGTTCCAGCACTTTCTGTCCTCTCACAATGGCAACCTTCCCACTTACTGTTGTCATATGTGCCTGAAGAAGATGCTTTTGGAATTCATATGCTAGCTTGTCAAGTTCACAGTGAAGCCATTGCAAAGGAGTTACTCCTGCTCCCCATACATGCTTAAAGCTGATGATTTCATCATGCTGCAGTAGGGAGACCTGCAGTGACACTGTCCTGGTAGCTATTCACCTTGGAATATGAAGTTATACAGGAGAGGAGAGGAAGGAGCTTGACAGTATCCTCATTTTCCAAACCCTTTTCACTGTATCAGGTAGAAGGAATGTTCCCATCTAGGAGAGCCAGCTGCAGCCTCTACGTCTGCTGAGATAGCCAAGGTCTAAATCTCTTTGCTCTGACCTTTGATTCCATGCCCTTACCATGGTAATAACTATAAATAACAGAGCTGTGGCTACCAAGAATAGATTCAGTATCACACACTTTGGTTATATCTGTACGTCTTCGTCTCAAATTCTGGCTGAGAGCTCTAGAACTGTTACTGTCATGTTGGAAACAGTTTCTTCCAGAGCATTTCATGTGGGTTGATTCCATCCAATTCACATTGCTTTGGAAAAGAAGTCCTTTTAAAAAGAAGACATCTGCAGTTCATCTTCCAGGACAATGTTATGACTGCATGAAAGAGGTGAGAGGAGGTACCTGGGTGCTACCAGTGCTTCTTCCAGGCTGCCACCTTGAGGGTGTGAACACATAGAGATCACCTCACTGTGAAGTGCTTTTTTCCCTCCCATCATGCTGCAGATATGCATTCAGAGAATAGCTTTGGTTTTAACCAGGACATTGAGAAAAGCTTTTCAGTGTAAAGCTCCCAAGGCAGCCAGGAAGACCAGTGCAGAGAAAAACATTGGAGAGAGAGAGCATGTGCATGCACTAGTTCATGATGTGGTGTGAAAGTATCATAGTATCATCAGGGTTGGAAGAGACCTCACACATCATCAAGTCCAACCCTTCACCACAGAGCTCAAGGCTAGACCATGGCACCAAGTGCCACGTCCAATCCTGCCTTGAACAGCTCCAGGGACGGCGACTCCACCACCTCCCTAGGCAGCCCATTCCAGTAGCCAATGACTCTCTCAGTGAAGAACTTTCTCCTCACCTCGAGCCTAAATTTCCCCTGAAAGCATGGCTTTCGTGTGGCACCATTGATTAGTACTGTGAAGATTGCCACTTCTCAGGCAAAATTCCGTTTCCCGTTTCATTGATCACATCAGTACTCTTAAATGCAGTTCACTGCACCTAGGTGGTAAGAACTGCTGGTAGGTCTGTTTTCAGATTGCCAAGCTGAACTTCACAGTTAAAAAGGTGCAGCATATGGGAAGCCTGCGACTTTGCCTGTAGCAGTACTTTAGAAGCTGCTGAAACTAGGTTATGCTGAAAAATGTGTTTACTTAAAGCCAAACCCTTTAGCTTTAGCAGACTTCACTTGTAATAATGCAATCAGGCCACTTGCATGCAAACTCTAAGGGCCTAATTATGTGCTAAATTATACTCGTTGTAGGCTAATGTAATTCTTGTTGTTATTGTAACGCAGGACTGGACCTTAGAGAACAGCTTCAAATGTGCCACAGTACATTTTAGAGCTCGTGCTAACAGATTAGTTTTAAATCAAATCCTAGGCCAGAATTCTGCAGATTTCATCTTGTTAATGATCTGTGTTGCATACTACCAGCTCCACTTGCTTGTTCAGGCTTATTTTGTGATGGTGCTCATGTTGAAGGAGTTCAAAATACAAAGGAGAATAACGTGGATGGTTTAGAAGCATGCACTGTACCCGCTCATTTTGCTCAGATAAATGCATTTAGTAGAGGCACTGAAGTTAGTAGTCTTTGTTTTCAGTTGTCCTTGGAGAGAGCAGGGGGAAATAATACCTCCAGAGAGCTGCTGAGATCCCAGTTTGTCTGCACTGGCCTTGGGAGATGCCCATTTCTCTCCTCTGAGTGCAGCAAAAGCGTCTGCTTTCTCCATGCAGAAATAAGCCAAGTAGCTGTATGGTCAGAGATCAACTGTATGTACCTAGCCTGTCACCACATGGGATGGCTTATAGGTCCAGAGCTCACCCAGAATTCACTGTTTGGTCAGGGTTGTGTGTGTGTATTGCCTCACAAGGTCAGGTGTTCATGACATCTGTAAAGATGAGATCGGTGCCTTCCCGTCAATTGCAGAGACCAAGATTGCAAAAAGGTCTTGTGGCAAACAGGCATTAACCTCTTGGGTGTTACTTGTTTCTTTTGTCTCACATCTAGCAAGTGAGAAGCAAATGGAATAAAGAAGGATAACCCTGTCAGAGGCAAAGAAGTGCCATTGGAATGGGCTGCCCAGGGAGGTGGTGGAGTCACCGTCCCTGGAGGTGTTCAAAAAAAGCCTGGATGAGGCACTTAGAGCCATGGTCTGGTTGACTGGCTAGGGCTGGGTGCTAGGTTGGACTGGATGAGCTTGGAGGTCTCTTCCAACCTGGTTGATTCTATGATTCTAATGGCCTTGTGACCCATCTGAGAAGCGAAAAAAGTCTCTGCATCCCATCTGAGAGCCTGTTGATCAGGCACAGCTCCAGGCTGGGTG
>WAAF01005686.1:177366-188211 GCA_013400475.1 Tricholaema leucomelas
CACCAGAACAAGAGGACACAGCCTCAGGCTGTGCCAGGGGAAATTTAGGCTTGAGGTGAGGAGAAAGTTCTTCACTGAGAGAGTCATTGGCTACTGGAATGGGCTGCCCAGGGAGGTGGTGGAGTCGCCGTCCCTGGAGCTGTTCAAGGCAGGATTGGACGTGGCACTTGGTGCCATGGTCTAGCCTTGAGCTCTGTGGTAACAGCTTGGACTTGATGATCAGTGAGATCTCTTCCAACCTTGGTGATACTGTGAGACTGTGAGCTTCTTCACACACACTGCTGTGGCTTACCACGTTTCAATACTCAGACCACACATCCAAGGCTTGATTGTACAAGCTTCTAGGGGCTTGTACCCCCTTTCCTTCAGCCAGTTCCCAACACCTGGGTGATAGATGTTTTATGCTGACCCTATTGTGAATGGTGATCTGAGGTGGGCAGGAAGAGGTTGCCCTGTTGCTCAGGCTGTCACTGTGCTTTCAGGAGGATGGGGAAGAAATTTATCCTTTCATAAATACACTCACCTCCCTGGATCTGCTAATGCTGACTCTTCCATTCACAAGAGAATTTTGGTCATGAATGCCAGGTATTTGGATTGTCAGCCAGTCAGAAATGCCTAACTGCCCCGTGGCTTTCCTCACAGCCACAAGTTAAACTTGCACTTGAAATTGTTTAACTTGTTAAAAGTCCATAATCTAATTTGCTGAGAGAGTTCATTAACATTATGCTTTGTGTTAGGAAATAGCCTTGGTCAATAAATCTCAATGGGAAAAGGAAAAAAACCCACCTGGGGTTGAGCCAAAAGATTCATTCATGAAAAATTCTGTGGAATGAAAAAGGAAATTTGCAGCTTTTTCTAAAGACTTACAACATCTGCTGTGAGTGTTTTAGTGGAGACTAATTGGACATGTTACAGAGAGCTGTTAGTTCAGCTGATGATTGAGATAACAGCCTAATAAACACCATGGGAAGTCATAGAATCACAGAATGGGTTAGGTTGGAGGGGACCTCAAGGATCAGCCAGTTCCAATCCCCTGCCATAGGCAGGGACACCTCCCACTAGAGCAGGCTGCTCAAGGCCTCGTCCAACCTGGCCTTGAACACTTCCAAGGAGGTTGTGGAGCACAGAAGCTGCTTCTGTGCTCCATAACCTCCCTGGGCAACCTGTGCCAGTGTCTCACCACCCTCACTGCAAACAACCCTTTCCTAACATATGGTTTCAATCTCCCCTCTGCAAGTTCAAAACCAATCATCCTCCTCCTGTCATTACCAGACCTTGTCAATAGTCCCTCCCCAGCCTTCCTGTAGCCCCCTTCAGATACTGGAAGGTCACCATAAGGTCTCCTCGAAGCCTTCTCTTCTCCAGGCTGCAGAGCCCCAACTCTCTCAGCCTGTCCTCATAGCAGAGCTGCTGCAGCCCTCTCAGCATCTTGGTGGCCACCTCTGGACTGGCTCAAATACTTCCATGTCCTTCTTGTGCTGGGGGCTCCAGAACTGCACCCAGGACTGCAGGTGGGGTCTGAGGAGAGCAGAGCCAAGGGGCAGAATCACCTCCCTTGCCCTGCTGGAGCTTTTCCTCACCCCAGACCCCCAGGGCCTTTTCCTCAGGGCTGCTCTCAGCCATTCCCCACCCAGCCTGGAGCTGTGCTTGGGATTGCACCCACCCAGGTGCAGGACCTTACACTTGGCCTTGTTGAATGCCATGAGGTTGGCCTGGGCACACCTCTGCAGCCTGTCCAGGTCCCTCTGGATGGATTCCTGTCCTCTAGCAAGTCAACTGTGCCACACAGCTTGGTGCCACCTGCACAACTATTGACATGTCCTCAATGTTTGTGTCTGCATAATGTGTCTGGTTCTCTGTAGAAGCCCCCAGATTTATTCCAAACTAATGCACAGAAATCTTCTCTCTTTCCTAGGCTCACAGGCCCATGGAGTAGCTGTCAACACAAAGGTAAAGGGAAAAAGAACATACAGCAACCCTTAATATCTGTGACTGGACTTGCTGCTGTATCAGGGGTGTTGCTGGTGACCTTCTCTACCTATAACCACATTTTTTTTTCTCTTTTATTCCTCCCAGATGCCAAGGCATAGATGTTACAAATGCTCTAGTAGGAGGTGTCCCTGCCTATGGTGGGGGGTTGGAGCTGGATGATCCTTGAGGTCCCTTCCAACCTAAACCATTCTATGATTCTATGATTTCCTATTTGCTTTCTTTGTTTAGTCTGTGTGATAAAACCACCAGACATTATTTTGTGTCCTGAGAAAATGGAATTGAGGGGATCCAAAGCTGCTGTAAACTCACTTTTGTCATAGAATCATAGAATAGACCAGGTTGGAAGAGACCTCCAACATCATCCAGTCCCAACCTAGCACCCAGCCCTAGCCAACCAACAAGACCATGGCACTAAGTGCCTCATCCAGGCTTGGCTTCAACACCTCCAGGCACAGCCACTCCACCACCTCCCTGGGCAGCCCATTCCAATGCCAATCACTCTCTCTGCCAACAACTTCCTCCTAACATCCAGCCTCGATCTCCCCTGGCACAACTTGAGCCTGTGTCCCCTTCTTCTGTTGCTCCATTTCTGTGCTCTCTCCTTAATTTGTGCCTAGTTGTGCTGGATATGGTGTTCTGAGAGGCAGCCCAGGCTTCTTTATCTGTCTTAGTAGCAGTGCTTTGCTTTTCAAATCAGCAAACACGAGGCCATGCCTTAAATAAGTCACTTCATTATCTTTTATTTTGGACATTTCTGTTTTGTTGTGGTTTGGTTTTTTTTTTGTTTTCTTTTTTTTTAACCATTATCACTTTTTAATCATTATCAGACATACTTGTTTCTCGCTGATAACAATTTCAAACGTGTGGTTTTCCTTCTATCTCATCAATTGACTGGACAGTTTGTAGCCATTTGTCTCCCATGTCAGTGTGGAAATCAATTCTCAGTTATCTACGCATGGCTTGTCTGGGTTGGGGATTAACCAGCCCGGGGATGCGCTGACCTGGGTTTATTTTCTGGGTGGAAAGTTGACTTTGGACCAGTAGGCTTTATTGATTCGAGCAGAGCGTTGCATGAACATCTGTCAAATCCATGGCTCCCTCCAGTGCAGCAGCAGTCACGGATCTGAGGGCTTCTCAGAATAGAATAGAATAGAATGGAATAGAATAGGATAGGATAGAATAGAATCAACCAGGTTGGAAGAGACCTCCAAGCTCATCCAGTCCAACCTAGCACCCAGCCCTAGCCAATCAACCAGACCATGGCACTAAGTGCCTCATCCAGGCTTTCCTGAGCACTCCCATGGACGGTGACTCCACCACCTCCCTGGGCAGCCCATTCCAATGCCAATCACTCTCTCTGAGAAGAACTTCCTCCTAACATCCAGCCTGTACTTCCCTCAGCACAACTTGAGGCTGTGTCCCCTTGTCCTGTTGCTGGTTGCCTGGGATAAAAGACCAACCCCCACCTGGCTACAGCCTCCCTTCAGGTAGCTGCAGACAGCAATGAGCTCTGCCCTGATCCTCCTCTTCTGCAGGCTGCACACCCCCAGCTCCTTCAGCCTCTCCTCACAGGGCTGTGCTCCAGGCCCCTCACCAGCTTTGTTGCCCTTCTCTGGACACCTTCCAGTACCTCAACATCTCCCTTGAATTGAGGAGCCCAGAACTGGACACAGCACTCAAGGTGTGGCCTGACCAGTGCTGAGCACAGGGGAAGAAGTTTTTTGTGTAGCCAATAACTAACTAAATACATACATGCACACATAAAATGTGTTTACCTTGTTATCTTTTATTATCCCAAAGGGATCGTGAATAGATGTGATACATCAACTCTAACTGTGCTCTTGCAATCTTGTCATCAGTCACACCAGTAATTTGTGTTTCTGTTGAAAGCAGGTGAGAAGTAATTAACTCATGTATTACAGGTCTTTCATTTTCAGGAAGTATCTGCTCTGGCAGGATTGGTTTATATTTCAGGCTTCCAAACACCTGAGCTTCTACAGGAAAGCCAACACTTGCAGCACCAGACACCTGGGAGCTCAGTTATGTTCACACTGAAGTTCTTGATCATATTCACAGTGTTTTCAGTGTGGCAGTTGGCAGGATTACTTCTCCCTCTGAATTACTGCTCCTAATTTTTAGGTTGTTTCCCCGTTATGCAGGCTCACAGTATGTCAGGGGTTGGAAGGAACCCAAAGAGATCACCCAGTCCAACCCTGCTGCCAGAGCAGGACCATCCAATCTAGCTCAGGTCACACAGGAATGCATCCAGACAGGCCCTGAAAGGCTCCAGAAAATGAGGCTACTTAGCCTCTCTGGGGAGCCTGTGCCAGTGCTCTGGGACCCTTACAGTAAAGAAGTTCTCCCTTGTGCTGAGGTGGAACCTCCTGTGCTGCAGCTTCCATCCATTACTCCTTGTCCTATCCTGGGGAGCAAGTGAGCAGAGACTGTCCCCTCCCTCCTGACCCCCCAGCCCTCAGATCTTTATAGCCATTTATTAATTCTCCACTCAGTCTTCCTTTTTCCAGAGTAAGCATCCCCAGGTCCCTCAACCTCTCCTCATAAGCCATGCCCTCCAGTCCCCTCATCATCCTCATAGCCCTCTGCTTGAACCCTCTCCATCTGATCCCTGTCCCTCTTAAACTGGGGAGCCCAAAACTGAAGGCAGTACTCCATTCTGCCACACAGATCCAGAGCTTGTTTATTTGACTGTGCTTCTGGCAGTCTGTATTCCTAGGTGACCTACTTTTGCAAGAACCAAATGCTTATCACAGCAGGAGGTTTCTATTGGTCCATGCTGGGCTGGTGTGCTGACACCATTGCAGTGAGAGTGCTCACGGTCAATGACAGTGCAAGTCCTGCCTAAGCAAACTCACTTCCCACCAACTCTGCAGATGCTGCTGTATCAACCACTTACTAGCAGCATGTACTCAGGAAGGTGGGTTCATACAGGATGTGTTTTCTATTAACTGAACTAACTCCAAGGCTACCTAGCAAGCATGGCAAGCAAGGGAAGAGAGGAGCTGCTGTGTAGAGCACAGTTGTAAAGGAACAAGGACACCCTCCTTTTTCCTTTTAACCTGATGCTGAATCACATATAACTCATGGTTTCCTTAGTAGTTTCATCTTACTCAGCTTGGAAGTTTAAGGGTGTGACAGATCAGCAGAGGTGAGGTGAGACTGGATGGAAGGGGAGGAGTTGCTCTCATTTAGATGTTTTTCCAAAACACAGTTGGTCACACCTCTAATAGCTACTAAGCTGTGTCTTCAGGTAAGCTTAATAACAGGTTGCTAGAGTGCTTAGTTTGTTCAATCCACTCAGTAATTAAAGCCAGCAACAAAGCCATAAAACTGAGTGTGGGGTGATATCTTAATGGACATAATGATTTGACTCCAAGTCAAAAAGATATCTTAATGGACATAGTGATTTGACTCCAAGTCAAAAACTCTCTGTACAGCTCCCTCTTCTTCCTGTTGTCTACAACTACCTGAAGGGAGGCTGTAGCCAGGTGGGGTTGGTCTCTTCTGCCAGGCAACCAGCAACAGAACAAGGGGACACAGCCTCAAGTTGTGCCCCAGGCAACCAGCAACAGAACAAGGGGACACAGCCTCAAGTTGTGCCAGGGGAGGTCTAGGCTGGATGTTAGGAGGAAGTTGTTGGCAGAGAGAGTGATTGGCATTGGAATGGGCTGCCCAGGGAGGTGGTGGAGTTGCTATCCCTGAAGGTGTTGAAGCAAAGCCTGAATGAGGCACTTAGTGCTATGGTCTAGATGATTGTCTAGGGCTGGGTGCTAGGTTGGACTGGATGATGTTGGAGGTCTCTTCCGAGCTGGCTGATTCTATGATTCTACAGCTGCCTCTTGGGTGGAACAGGGCAGTCATCAAATATATGTCAGCTGAACACAAAAATGTAAGCCTTCAAGTGACCATAAATAAGATCACTTCAGCCATACAGGTTGAGGAAAGCAGAACTACAAGCACTCAAACTGGATTGGTTCTTTTTTAGTCTGAGAGTGTTGAGAACTGTGTTTTGATTCAGCATTAAAGCTGATACCTCCAGCTGTATTCACATGCTGAGGCAATGTTTTTAATGACTCAGAAGCTGTCAACTGAATCACCAATATCCCAATCTGAGGAACCTAAATGCTTTTGGGAAATATGAATATAACTAAGCACAGTCTCCTTCTTTTCATTAGGTGTGAAAGAAACAGATAACGAGACTCATAGAATCAGTCAGGGTTGGAAGGGACCACAAGGATCGTCTATTTCCAACCCTCCTGCCATGGGCAGGGACACCCTACCCTAGAGCAGACTCCATTTACATAGCAGTAAAAAAAAAAAAGCTTTGCTTTAATTCCCTACAGTAGGATCTGAATTCTGCAGCCTACAACAGCATGTTGTCAACAAGGATTTAGAAAGGAACAAACCAAATAGCTACAAAGAATGTATACATAACCACCAAATATGAAGACAGCATTTCTGCTTATGAACTTCATTTCAAAAGTAGACTGAGTAGGGGGTTGGAAAATGCTGTAAAAGAAATGCTCTCACGTTTTCAGCTGTTGCCCTACTGACCTTCTGTCTGTCAGAAGAATTGCTCCTGCAAATGAGTTTGCTTTTTGGTAACAGCAGAAATCGTTCTGCTCAGCTGCTGACTGTTTTCCAAGCAGAGATATGGCAGTCATAGGTATTACCTAATATTTGCCTGCTTAAATGTTGGCAGTAACTGCTGGCAAAAGTGAAAACACCTTTTTGTCTATGCAGGCTGCTTTTGTCATGTCTTCTAGACTGAGAGTAGCTATGGAGGTATAAAACAGCTATAGTGTGCTGGTTTGAGGCTAATTGGAATATTTTAATGAGAGAAATTAGATGATAGGCTGTGAAAAGGGAACAGTGGTGATGGCTACTGAACTCATAGGCTTGCTGAGATGGATAAAAACAAGAACACAGAGATAAGACAGTGTGTGTGTGTACCTCTATCTCTTGGAGACTCTGTTTCTCCCTGGGCTGCTTCTGTGCAACTAATCCTTCTGCTTCTAACCCCCCTTGCCAATCCTCCAAACTCACTTCACACATAAGGCAAACTCTGGGATAAGGTAGAGGGGTGGGAAGAAGGTGGAAGGGTGGTTGGGAGGCCCTCCTGGGGACTGTGATTTCTGGGAGGGCTGCTGTGCTCCTGTATTACCTTTAACTTGTCTATTTCTGTCTATATCTGTGTATATTGTAACTCTCTGCTTGTATCTTGTGCTAAGCTGTGAATATAAAGCTTCATTCCTTAGCTTCCAGCTGGCTGACTACAGCCTGGGTGATTTCATACAAGTGGGGGGGCAGGGAACTCCCAAACGATCACATATAGAGATCCAGAAAAAAAAAGGATCATTAACTCCAGTTCTGTGCTTATGTCTGTGTTAATCTGGTGTAGTTCCCATCACGTTGATCTAATTTTAAGCAAGCTTATTGGAAATTCAAGCATTGGATGTGCTGGAGAGGTGTGTTGTATTCTCTGCTATACCAAATGAATACTGCTCTCTTAATTCTGGTGAAATCAGAGCACTTGCTGGGGGATGGAAGATAAGAGCTGGGTCCAGAGGTTATCACCTTCAAGTTACAAAACTCACCAGGAAAGATCTTCCATTGACTTGCCAGTGCTAGGTCTTATCCACGTTGAAGTGGCAGCTTTTACCATCTCAGTGGTGCCAACCTCACTTTCCTTCCAGTTGCTGATTCCTTCCAGAAGAATAGTGAAGAAGCAATCCAGACAGGCTTTCCCTTTACCTGATGTGCATATCCATGAGTAGAGGACTGCAGCCACGCTGCAGGTGCTAAATTTGGTTATGGAAACACAGAAAACAGGGAAGATCACAGCTGAACTCTACTAAAATGCTGATCTGAAACCGGTCTCCTGTTGATCTTTTTGCTGCAGTGATTGCATTGCTTGGAAAAGCTGGGCAAGACCATAAGTTTTGTACTTACAACAAATTACACACCAGATGGAAATAAACAGTGGAAAGGGAAGCACTTTGTGGTGATGTCTGTCTTCAATTGCAAGTGAAGCTAAGTTGGTGGCTCTGGCATTATTATCCTTCTGATTTACCTTCGATTAAAGCATTTGGAACCTGAGAAGCCCCAGAACATGGTTTTATGGAACACAAACCCTATGAGGAGAGGCTGAGGGAGCTGGGGGTGTGCAGCCTGCAGAAGAGGAGGCTCAGGGCAGACCTCATTGCTGTCTACAACTACCTGAAGGGAGGCTGTAGCCAGGTGGGGTTGGTCTCTTCTGCCAGGCAACCAGCAACAGAACAGGGGGACACAGTCTCAAGTTGTGCCAGGGCAGGTCTAAGTTGGATGTTAGGAGGAAGTTGTTGGCAGAGAGAGTGATTGGCATTGGAATGGGCTGCCCAGGAAGGTGGTGGAGTCACCATCCCTGGAGGTGTTGGAGAAAAGCCTGGATGAGGCACTTAGTGCCATGGTTTGGTTCATTGTCTAGGGCTGGGTGCTAGGTTGGCCTGGATGATGTTGGAGGTCTCTTCCAACCTAGTTGATTCTATTCTACTCTATACCTGTTTCATAACTGCCTGGAGCTCCTGGTTAAGTAATCTGACTGTGAGCAGTCACAAAGCTGTTCTACTTCTCTTAACATTTCAGAGGAGAAGCAGTTTAGCTTTTTCTCCTCTGGGGTATCAACAATGGCAGAGATGTAAATCTTGCCCCCTACCTGCTACCTGGGCTTTGTCCCAGGATATCCACTGATAAACATGACAACTACTCTTAAGCAGCTGGAGGTCTTCTCTCCACCTCTCCCTTGAGCTGCAGCAGACCTCACTGGCAGGCTGGGACCTGTGCCCGGGACACTGCTGCCATTTGGATGCTGCAAGACATTGTTACAGGTCTGCTCAGGATCCTCCTCACCTCCTGAGGCTTAGGAGTTTCTCCTCTGGCACTGCTCTGTTTGCTGTAAATCCTCTGTCTCCACTAACCCACTTGGAAGCTGGGGAGTCCCACTCCCACTTCTCTCTGGTGCAGCTACTGACCCCACAGATGCTCTGCTCATTTCTGGAGAGACAGAGGTGCTCTACCCATTGGGGAAGGGAGGTGAGACAGTGTAGCTGCTTTCCAGTCCTTGTCTTCTCCATGACCACAGTGCACTGGCAGCAACCAGCAGCTGGGAGGGAGTGGAAAGACAAGGCAGTTCAGTGCAGCAATGCAAAGCAGTGCAGGAAAGGCATGAGACTGGTATCACTGGTCTGGTGGATGCTGTGGCACTGTGGCAATAGAAAGTTCATACATAATTCATAAATGCCATCCATTAGCTCTGTTTGTGCCATTCACACCTATGGCTGCAACACTGTAGAGGTGCAGCATGGAGTCTCTTGCTAGTTTATACCCTTTGAGAGAAACAGCAGTGAGTGACTCTGAGCCATTTGCCACAAGACTTCCCTGGTAGCTGTCTCTTGGCCTGGACTGTGAGCAATCAGAGCTCTAACCCAAGACGCTGGAGCTGTTGGAGCTTTTGACCTGAACTTCCAGTGCAGGTGGCAATGTGCAGCTGTGAAAAACAGAGGGTTGGGCTGATTGCTTCACCTCTTCAGCATGCAGGAAGTCATCGCTGCACCAACACAGCTCCACCTCTCACTTGTGTGGCTGCAAACCTTATTGTCACTCGACTCTGCATATATCATTTTACCAGCTAACAACTTACAAAGTTTCAGTTGCTTTTTGTCACTTTCTTTTCCATTGTCTACTTAATAAGGGTGAAAAATTATCTTCTGCTTCCACTTCCTCATGCTGTTGCCAGAATTGTTGACTAAATTTCTTGTGGGGCATGTAATGAAAATGCACTATAGTGGTAATATGTTTTTACCATGATTTGTGGTTGCTGGTAGAAATATTTAATGATCTTTCTGTATACATACAGTAATTGCTTCCTCTGTATCACAATAACAGGTTGCAAGACAATTATGCTCTTGTTCTTCTTCATATGAGAAAGGGGCACGAGTGGAAAGGAATCAGAAAAGCAGAATGTCCCTGGCATCTTTTCAGTATTCATCTACTCACTGGAGATTGTGCAGTCTTTTGATTACCACTAGACTTTTATATTCAGAGTGATTGTGCAGCTTTAAGATAAACAATTCATAAGATAGCTAAAGTTCATTTTCATAACAAAACTAGGCATTAAGGAGTTGTTCCTCAGGCTCTCCCTAAAGGTAAAGACTCCGAGGAATGCAATACGTTGCAGATAAATCCTCCTAATATAAAGCAATATATTCTCAGTTACAGCAGAGATGAGCAAGACTGACTTTTCTCTAATAAACTTCTGCTGGAGCCTGCCTGCTGCTGAAGAAGCCTTTCTTTGAACAAAGGAGTTCCTGTCTTGTGAGAGCTCATTACCCATATGATAATACTGTTAATTTCTCTCGCACAATTCATTGGAGGGGCAGCAGGCTCCTCGCGAAGATCTAATTAGGTCTTGTGTCACCCCTGAGCAGCAAGTATTGTACCCATTTAAAGGTTATGGAAGTCGGGCAGAGGGGCTGCAGCCAGAGGTCTGGAGCTGCCTGCCCTGTCCCTTTCCCACCAGGGAACAGACCCTGGATGTATTAAATCACAGCTTCTTGCAGAAGCTAATTAAAAAAACAAGACAACACTTTGACAAAGCTTTCCAAAACGTTACTGGGACAAGCTCGTTGCTGCTGGGAGCAGAGTCAAGTTCATAGCACAGCTGTAGTTGGTGTCTGCGTTGCCTGAGGTTTTTCCAACCAGTCAGAAGACTCAAGCTATGGCTGTATTCCTGATGTAGAATAGAATAGAGTAGAGTAGAATAGAATAGAATAGAATAGAATAGAATAGAATAGAATA
>WAAF01005686.1:195170-219473 GCA_013400475.1 Tricholaema leucomelas
GCCCTGAGCCTCATCTTCTGCAGGCTGCACACCCCCAGCTCCCTCACCCTCTCCTCACAGGGCTGTGCTCCAGGACCCTCACCAGCTTTGTCTCCCTTCTCTGGACACCTTCCAGCACCTCAACATCTCTCTTGAATTGAGGAGCCCAGAACTGGACACAGCACTCAAGGTGTGGCCTGAGCAGTTCTGAGCACAGGGGCAGAAGAACCTCCCTTGTCCTGCTGGCCACACTGCTCCTGAGCCAGCCCAAGATGCCATTGGCTCTGCTGCCCACCTGGGCACTGCTGCCTCATCGTCAGCTACTCTCTCCCAGCACCCCCAGGTCCCTCTCTGTCTGGCTGCTCTCAGCCATTCTGTCCCCAGCCTGTAGTGCTGCTTGGGGTTGTTGTGGCCAAAGTGCAGAGCCCTGCACTTGGCCTTGTTCAATCTCAAGAATCCCAAATCAGGAGATTAAAAGAAAAAATTAAATATAGGCAGACAGCCTATGCCTGACCTCTCCAACTGTGTGCTTGCAGCACAAACATTGCAAGCAGGTTTGCAAGCTGAAGTAGCAGGAGGATCATTTTCAGGACCAGAGGCAATTTTTCTCATCTGGAATTTCAAGATGCTGTTGACTTTTAGCACAAATAGGCAGAGAAGATTCGTTCCAGCATTTCACAATAGCAGGGTCCCAGGAAAACCTTGCCACAGTCAGACTAATGGGGGTCCAAATTCTAAGTGGAGAAGATATGCCATTGTGTAAGAGGATAGAAAAGCAAGGAAAATCAAGGTATTGTCTGCCATTGTTATCTGCTGGAGGCCCAGCTGAATTCCTGCAGATGGCAGATAGCTTTGCCAGCCTTCCCAACCCAGTGGCTTTTCTTCATCTTTGTTTTGTCTTTAGGGAAATGTGCAGCTTGTAGCAATTAGTTGATCTGACTCTGCAGCAAGGTCAAGGAAAGCATTTATGTTATCACATCTCCCCCCTACCCCCCAACATAACTAATTTTAGGGAACATCCTCATGTGCCTCTTATCGTGGCAGCAGTGGAGGAAGAAGTCTGTGGCTTGTTCATAGTTTAAGATGAAGAAAGGGCATTACCTGGAACCCAGAGAAGTAGGGGCTGCAGCTGTAACAACAGCTTCCCAAGGAGCCCAGGCAGCAGAGATGCACCTGGGAGAGATGCTGGTATTGCTTGATGAATTCTTACTGACTTCACTGGGGTTTTGCAGCTAATCTCTCAGCTTCAGCCCATTGTCCCAGAGAGCCAGGCCTGGCAGCACTAATAACTTGTAAATTAAGAGTTTTAATTATGCCTTTCTCCTGCATGATCTCTTACCTTGTGCTGCTCAACCAGTTGGGTTTTATTCTGCGTCGTGGCTTTCTTTTGCATCCTCTCACTCCCTACATACAGCTCCACCATTCTTTTCCTTTGCACAACTACTGAAAAGAAAAGAAAGCAACCCAACTTTTCAGCATAAGTGGCACAACAATAATCAAACCTCTCCAGCTCTGTGGTGTCAGCAGGGATGCAAGAATTAGAGATAGGTCCAGTGCGCTGTAACACAAATTGATTTGAACTCAGCTGAAAACCAATAAGTAATAAGGATTTGTTGGCTTTCCTACCTCTGTGCATGACAGCAGGAGAAGATAGTATCAACACTCACATGCTGAAACACTCTGCTGAAAAATCACATTCAGAGCAGAAGTAACTGGTGGTGGTGGTTAAAGGTACAGTCAGGATCCTGCAGACAGGGTCTGGGCTGAGGACCTCTGCCAACACAGAGCAGTTCCCTGAGCGCCAGTGAGAGTCATCTTGGTGGGAGATGATGAAAACTGACCTGTGGCTATCAGAAACTCAATGTGAATGCAGAAGAAGATGAGCTCATGTCTGCCTCCAGCAGGCATGATCCAGGATGCCAAGTGGGGCCATGGGGCATGCTTCAGAGGATTCAGATGTTTTCATTGGCAGGGGACACCAGAGTCGAGATCTAAGGCCAGAAATCAATTCTTCTGGGAAAGGCAGGGAAGGGAGAACAGCCTTTTGTCAAGCTTGTACTGTCCGTAGATGCTTGTCAGACTCAGGAACTTTTTGTTTTGTACTCTGTGGTGAGTTTTGCAATCTGATTTTGCTGAGAGAAGCTCACTTTGGTAGGTCAAGGGTAGAGTCTTCCAGAGGCCCTATGCTGATATTGAGTAACACCAAGTCCGACACTGCTGAAGTCCACATCTGGAGCTGTTTTAATTTCCTGTGGGGGAAGAAACTTCTCTTTATCACAGGATGAGATCCTGGTTGCAGCAGCAGTCTGTTCAGCAGCAGCAGGAGAGTTTGAAGCAGAGGGTGAGATCTGAACTCAGCAGGAGTGCAGAGAGGAAAGCTACAGTATTGAAGGAGATGACAGAAGAGAGATGGCAAAGTCCTCAGAAGAGAGAGATGGCAAAATCTTCTTGTTCAGCTCTTCATTATCTTGGAAACGAAGAACCATTATCACAGTTCTGACTTTGAATCATTTTGTTGCCTGCAAGACTGAGCTATGTGGTTGGCAAAACGTTTGACTCACTCATTGTCACCCTTGTGACCACCAGCATGCAGAGGATTTTCCTTGTGACAGCCTGCATACAGGTCCTCATCCTTGCCCACTCTGTGATCCTCTCATTCCCCACAGTGTGCTGCTCCTGCAGCCTAGGCAGAGCTGAAAGACCTGCACTATGTGCTGTTGTCTGTTGCCCTCTGGTTAGAACCTTCTTCCCTATTCTTATGCCACACCACCAGCAGTGCTTCATGATAGTGGCCTGAAGTATATGCTTTAATAAACAAAATGGTAGCTGCAAGTTAGCATTCAGGAACTGAAGTTGCCAGTTCTTTCCTAACTGCAACCCAAAATAGCCACTTTATTTCTGAAGTCTTAAGAAATAGCTGATTCAGGTGACCTCATGAGCACAGGCTACAAGAGTTGGGGCTCTGCAGCCTGAAGAAGAGAAGGCTTCGAGGAGACCTTACAGTAGCCTTTTGGTATCTGAAGGGGGTTACAGGAAGGCTGGGGAGGGACTATTGACAAGGTCTTGTAAGGACAGGATGAGGAGGAATGGGTTTAAAGTGGCAGAGGGGAGATTCAAACTGGATGTTAGGAAAGGGTTGTTTGCAGTGAGGGTGGTGAGACACTGGCACAGGTTGCCCAGGGAGGTTGTGGAGCACAGAAGCACCCAATGTGATCTTTGATCCTGCATGTCCTGCCACCGAGTCACTCTGCAGGACACCTAAGAGCCCCCTTTGCCCGTGGATGTGGCCTGTTGGGGAGCAGGGCAGTTTTGTCTCCCCAGGAATGGTGTGATGGCATGATGCTGAGCTTCCCCCAGGGAGGGAGCAGCCACAACCTTCCTGGGCTCCCAACTGCCCTTCCACCTTCTCCCACCCCTCTCAACCTTACCCCAGTAGCAAGGAAGAATGGAGGTTCTCCAGGGGGCTAGGAAGCAAAGTGGATTAATCAGAGAGATGGCAGAGAGGCTGGAGACAGAAATGCAGCTCAGAGCTCCCAAGCAGAAGTGCCTTATCTATGTTTGGATTCTTGTTCTTATACCTCTCAGCAAGCCTATGAGTGAAGTAGACACCACCCTTGCTTCTCTTTCATAGAATCATAGAATCAAGCAGGTTGGAAGAGACCTCCAAGATCATCCAGTCCAACCTAGCACCCAGCCCTATCCAGTCAACCAGACCATGGCACTAAGTGCCCCAGCCAGGCTTTTCCTGAACACCCCCAGGGACGGTGACTCCACCACCTCCCTGGGCAGCCCATTCCAATGCCAATCACTCTCTCTGGGAAGAACTTCCTTCTAGCATCCAGCCTATACTTCCCTCAGCACAACTTGAGGCTGTGTCCCCTTGTCCTGTTGCTGGTTGCCTGGGAGAAGAGCCCAACCCCACCTGGCTACAGCCTCCCTTCAGGTAGTTGTAGACAGCAATGAGGTCTGCCCTCTTTCACAGCCTGTAATCTAGTTCTTCTCACCAAAACATTCTAGCTAGCTTCAAACTAGCACAGGAGCAAAAGGGGTCAATTTGAATCACACATATTTTAAGCTTATATATTATCTACCCTTCCATGTGAGTAGACTCTTGTGCCCTCCAAACCTCTGGTTTTATGAGGCTGAAGATTTCCCTTTCCAAGTGGCTGAGTGTGGCCAAAGCGAAAATCCCAAGCATTTGGGCTGCTGCTCGGCTGAGCCTCCTTGCTTTGGCACTCGCTTGGAGCCTGTTGCAGCTCCTGAGGATGATGGAACTGCTCCCACTGGGAGCTGGATCAAGTTTTTAGCCGCTCCTCGCTGCTTGTTTATTTGTCCTATTCTCCAGACTTGGCAGGTGGCATTTTTGCTCAGTGATTCATTCTCCGGCGCATGCATTTAGCTGGGCTGACATTTTAATCATGCAAATAAGGATCTCCTTAATGAAGAAAAAAAATTAACTTCACAACTGTTGCTACAAACACAGTGACAGTCCTGCTAATGCCATTACATTTACGCTACAATCAGTGGCTCTTCCATAATTGCTATAAACTGGTGCACTTAACGGTGGAGTAAAGGTTACACAAAGAGCTGTGTGACTCCTCTCATGCACTCACACTTTATGAAGAGCTTTTGGCACTCCTCATACCTCCTTTTGAAATCTTTTTTTTGGTCATCACTGCTTTATTGCTTGTACTGCAGATGGCTTTGCCTTTGTCGGAGGAACAGATGACATAAGTGGCAAGGAGACAACTCCTCTGTGACCTTTTGTGGCTTCTTGTTTTTCACATCACAGTCTGCAGAGTAAACACAGTGACTCATTCTCTCTTGGTGAATAGCTGCTTCCCCAAGCTTTTGTGGTTTGAAGATATTTCCCCCCCCCACCCCCAGTTAAAGAATCTGTGCCCAAAGAGCAGCAGGATGCGAGATATGAGCAGCCACCAGGAGCGGGGGGGACAGGCTCTGCTCACTGCTCCCTGGGACAGGACAAGGAGCAGTGGGTGTAAGTTGCAGCAAAAGAGGTTCTGCCTCAACACAAGGGAGAACTTCTTTACTGTAAGGGTCACAGAGCACTGGAACAGGCTCCCCAGAGAGGTTGTGGAGTCTCCTTCTGTGGAGCCTTTCAAGGCCTGTCTGGATGTGTTCCTCTGTGATCTGTGTTAGATAGGATTGTCCTGCTCTGGCAGGGGGGTTGGACTGAATGATCTCTTTGGGTCCCTTCCAACCCCTAACATCCTATGATCCTATGATCCTGTGAACAAGCTGCTTTCTGCATTCAGACCATTGCAGTTTTGGCAGGCAATAAGGAGTTAAAACACCTCGGCAGGACTGTTCCCTTGTAGCACAAGTGCTTCCACAACACACTTTGTTTTTCAGCTCTCCAGTGCAGTGTATGGCTGACAAGCTTCAACAACCCAGTCACATCGTCAAAAACCAGTCAGGAGACAGAGCTTCCTGAGGGGGAAAGGTGCTAACATGCTCTGAAATTACCAGAAAACAAGTGACTTGTGAAGCTGTGGCAGAAGAGTGTGTCCAGCAGATCAAGGGAGGTTCTCCTCTCTCTCTACTCTGCCCTGGTGAGACTTCATTTTGAGTACTGCCTTCAGTTTTGGGCTCCCCAGTTGAAGAGGGACAAGGATCTGCTGGAGAGGGTCCAGCAGAGGGCTAAGAGGATGATGAGGGGACTGGAGCACTGCCTGGTGAGGAGAGGCTGAGGGACCTGGGACTTAGTCTGGAGAGGGGAAGACTGAGAGGGGAATTAATCAATGTTTATAACTATCTGAGGGCTGGGGGTCAGGAGGAAGAGGACAGGGTCTGCTCACTGCCCCCTGGGATAGAACAAGGAGCAATGGATGGAAGCTGCAGCATAGGAGGTTCCACCTCAACACAAGGGGGAACTTCTTTCTTGTAAGGGTCCCAGAGCACTGGAACAGGCTGCCCAGAGAGGTTGTGGAGTCTCCTTCTCTGGAGCCTTTCAGGGCCTGTCTGGATGTGTTCCTGTGTGACCTGAGCTGGATTGGATGGTCCTGCTCTGACAGGGGGATTGGACTGGATGATCTCTTTGGGTTCTTTCCAACTCCTGACATCCTGTGATACTGACATCCTGTGATCAACTGCAGTGTCAGGATGCTTTGCACCATCATGCAGTGGCAGTCTGGGCTGAGAATTATCTGTTGGAGTCCCAGTGCCCCCTCCTTCTCTTCCAAATGCTGTGAGTGAGGTACCCGAGGCTCAGGTAAAGATGACCTTATTCTCCCAGAGGGAAGGGGTCTGGAAATGATACTCTGGTCTCAAGGTGCTACGAACCACCCTCAGGCTGTGTGGAAAGATGGTTCAAGGTTGAGGTTTTAACCTTCTTATAACAGGAGGGTTTCAAAGTCTTTGAGAGCATCTCTCAGAAGAGAGTGCTTGCTCTTGAGCTCAGGGCACTTCTCACGGACACTTGGGGTTGTTGCTTTAAAACACTTCATGTGCCAAGGTCAGCCTCAGTCTTTCTGGATGAGGCCTTGGGCGAGCTGCTCTAGTGGGAGGTGTCCCTGCCTGTGGCAGGGGGTTGGAGCTGGATGATCCTTGAGGTCCCTTCCAACCTAAACCATTCTATGATTCTATGATTCTATGATTTCATTTTTACCCAAATGGGACAAGTTCCCCTGGTGGCAGAAGTGCAGGAAAAGCAAAGCTGAGCTGCTGAGAGCAAAGCTCCAGAGAACACCAGGATTGCTGCCAGACCTTGGGGGTTTTTCAGGAGTAAAAAGAGTACATGAAGGGAGAGCAAGCACAGAAATAGGCAAGGGACTAGGGCGTATTTGCTCTTCCCTAGTCACTTTGGCCCACAGTTGCCAGCATACCTAGAGCAATTAGCATTGAATATTTAATTATCTAAGGTGGAAAAGTCCTGATGCAGATTGGAGCTACTGTGAACAAGTGAAGAAGCCAGACTTGGTATGAGGAAAAAGCAGTTTTATTCCAGCCAAAAGCAGGCCAGAGGGTTACATATTAAGAGATTGTTCCCTGCGGGGACAAAGTCTTGGAGCTCCTTGTTGCAGCCTTAGCTGCCACTTGTCTGTAACTGCCTGACTGCTGGAGCAAGCAGCAATGAAATCACCTTATGAGAACTGGCAGCTGCCTCTTTGCCCATCGGACACGGGAACCAAACACATCCCACTTGTCCCACTTTCATCTTCTGCTTTCAAGCAGTGATGAAACAAGATCTCCCCTTACACAGGACCTCTCCCCTTACACTCCTGTGCCAATGTCATGGCCACAGCCCTGCCCTTGCCCACTGTGTGTGGGGTCAGCCAAGCCCAGAACACCAAGTTCTGGTGGATTTAATTCTCTGCAGTGTGAGATGTTGGACACTCTTTGCTCCTGGCATGCCAAGGCTGGCTGGCATGGCCCTGGCAAGCTGCTGCTGCCTGCTTCTGTGCTCTCTCTTGTTGGCCAGAGGCTTTTCCAAAGCCCTTTGTGCTTCTCAAGAAACATTAAAGAAATTTCCCCTCCAGCTGCAGAATGGGACAGGTCCCCCAGGGACCAGTGCTGGGCCCAGTCCTGTTCCATATCTTTATTGATGATCTGGACCCGAGGATTGAGTCCAGCATCAGTGAGTTTGCAGATGACACCAAGTTAGGAGCAGATGTGGATCTGTTGGAGGGTAGAAGAGCCCTGCAGAGGGATCTGGCCAGGCTTGGGAGGCCAAGGGGATGAGATTTAACAAGGCTAAGTGCAGGGTTCTACACTTTGGCCACAACAACCCCAAGCAGCACTACAGGCTGGGGACAGAGTGGCTGAGAGCAGCCAGGCAGAGAGGGAGCTGGGGGTGCTGGTAGAGAGTAGCTGAAGATGAGGCAGCAGTGCCCAGGTGGGCAGCAGAGCCAATGGCATCCTGGGCTGGCTCAGGAGCAGTGTGGCCAGCAGGACAAGGGAGGTTCTTCTGCCCCTGTGCTCAGCACTGCTCAGGCCACACCTTGAGTGCTGTGTCCAGTTCTGGGCTCCTCAATTCAAGAGAGATGTTGAGGTACTGGAAGGTGTCCAGAGAAGGGAGACGAAGCTGGGGAGGGGCCTGGAGCACAGCCCTGTGAGGAGAGGCTGAGGGAGCTGGGGGTGTGCAGCCTGCAGAAGAGGAGGCTCAGGCTTCCAACATGGTTGATTGTGTGATTGTATGACAGAAAGACCGGGAAGAGAAGCTATGGAATGCAAGGTGTAACCAGCTGCTGACCCAGCCACCAGCACTCTCTTTTCTGTCTTAACACAGCACAGGAGTTCCTCCAGCTGGAAAAGATGTACTGTTTTATGTCATACAATATAAACACATTTTACCAGTGTGCACTGTAATGTTGGATTATACCAACTGCTAAATTTAAACATTAGAACCCCATATCTGGATTTAAATTCCCATTCCTTAATGGCAATGGACTGAAGACCCCCCAGGGTTTTGGATCAATCTTTAATATTTATCTTATGTGGTAACTAAAGAAAAGAAGCAATAAACTCTACTTCTAAGTGTTTGTGGTTTCTGTTTTGATGGCTGAGTTAATTAGAGAGTGCCTCCATAGCCACTCTTGCAGGAGAACTCCTACACTCTGCATTGCTGCTTTTCCACCAGCAGTTTTTCTGTCCATCAGCCAGGCACTATGACATCTCAGCACGTACAAAAACATCTTCTTTAAACTGCCATCAGCCTTGCCTAAGGTGGATCAAAACATCTCAGCTTCCCCCATGTGATGTGTCTCGAAAATGTCACTTTTATTCTCAGCAGGTGATGCTCCAACTAACAGTTTTCATGTTCTTCCAGGAGGAGGGAGCAGAGGAAGGAAAGGGGGAAAGGAGATGGTGGCAGCCATTAGCATGACTGCTCCCATGTTGATTTTGCCTTCCAAGGCCAATTTTTCCATAGCTGACTATGAGATGCACTGTACATAGAATCATAGGAACAACCAGGTTGGAAGAGACCTCCAAGCTCATCCAGTCCAACCTAGCACCCAGCCCTGTCCAGTCATCTAGACCATGGCACTAAGTGCCCCAGCCAGGTTTTGCTTCAACACCTCCAGGGACAGCAACTCCACCACCTCCCTGGGCAGCCCATTCCAATGCCAATCACTCTCTCTACCAAAAACTTCCTCCTAGCATCCAGCCTAGACCTGTCCTGGCACAGCTTGAGGCTGTCCCCTTGTTCTGTTGCTGGTTGCCTGGCAGAAGAGCCCAACCCCACCTGGCTACAGCCTCCCTTCAGGTAGCTGTAGACAGCAATGAAGTCTGCCCTGAGCCTCCTCTTCTCCAGGCTAATGTGAGACCCTGACAGAAGACTTTGTCATTGAAGGGCATGGACCCTGTGGCTCTTGCATGCAGAATGCCTGCACTAGACTTGGTTCTGCGGAGGTACAAATACTAGGCTGAGGTGATGGGAAGGTTGCTTCTGTGTCTGTGGAGCTGATGCCTCTGCAGGAGAGTTGAACGGGCTAAAAAAGTGGTTTGCTGTAGGGGTGACACTGCTCCTCTGTCCCTGTGAGCATCCAATCTAGCACCCAGCCCTGTCCAATCAACCAGACCATGGCACTAAGTGCCTCAGCCAGGATTTTCTTCAACACCCCCAGGGACAGTGACTCCACCACCTCCCTGGGCAGCCCATTCCTATGCCAATCACTCTCTCTGCCATCAACTTCCTCCTAACATCCAGCCTAAACCTCCCCCGGCGCAGTCTCTCTTCCTTGCTTGAGTTTTGCACTGCAGGAGGGTGGCAATCCTTCAAGAGCAGGCTCTGTATGATCTTTGACATTGAGAAGAGACTTTGAAGCAGGACAAGGGCCCTGGGTTGTGTGGCGCTGCTGTGCCTGCTGCCCTGCGCACCGTAACGCCTCACAGCTCCCTTTCTTTAACTCAGAGTAACCGGAGGCTGCAGTAGCCAAGAGCCGACACTAGATAGCATTTTATGTTTGGTTTGAGGAAGAAAAGCCTTTTGTTCTTGTGTCTAGGTAGCTTCTGAAGAGCAAAATTCGGATCACGTATTTTAGATGTAATTGGTAGCGTTTTCTGATCGCTTGTGCAGCGTTGCCTGTAAATTCAAACCAGCAGGCAGCAGAACTGTCTTTCTTTCTGCTCTTTTCTTGACACCATCGTGTCAGTACAGAATTTATCTGCATTCTTCTAGAGCACCTCATGCTATTTTGCCTCCAGGTGCTTAGAATAGAATCAATCAGGTTGGAAAAGACCTCCAAGATCATCCAGTCCAACCTAGCACCCAGCCCTATCCAGTCAACCAGACCATGGCACTAAGTGCCCCAGCCAGGCTTTTCCTGAACACCTCCAAGGATGGTGACTCCACCACCTTCCTGGGCAGCCCATTCCAATGCCAATCACTCTCTCTGCCAACAACTTCCTCCTAACATCCAGCCTATACTTCCCCCAGCACAACTTGTGTCTGTGTCCCCTTGTCCTGTTGCTGGTTGTCCAGGAGAAGAGCCCAACCCCACCTGGCTACAGCCTCCCTTCAGGTAGTTGTAGACAGCAATGAGGTCTGCCCTGAGCCTCCTCTTCTGCAGGCTGCACACCCCCAGCTCCCTCAGCCTCTCCTCATAGGGTTTGTGTTCCAGGCCCTTCACCAGCCTTGTTGCCCTTCTCTGGACAAGCTCCAGCACAAGAGGCTTATGTTTGGTCTTTGCTCAGGCCATGTTCCTGATCCTATTATCATCAACGTGAAAGCTTCACACCAGTCTGAGGTCCAACCTGTCATGGGTTTGTAAGGGGAAATTATGTCAGAGGAAGCAGCATGAGCAGTGATGGTGAATTTCTTGTCATCTACCTTTCGTCCACCTGGCATCAGTTGTGGGTCACATTCTTGGCTGGAGTTTCCAATGTCCTCATCTTTGAGTACAGTATTCTTCTTCTCCATGAGAGTGTTTCAAGACCCTCTCAAGCTTAACCCCCCTCCTTTGTGTTTATCTGATGGGTGATGCTTTGTATTGGTGCTCACACAGCTAAGGATTTAGCTAGGTTTCTACTCTATGTTCTCTATCCCCTTTGCCCATATCACAACAACAAAAAGTCATGGCTGGGATTTGGCTCCCAGATGAAGACAGACAAACCTTGATGTGGCTATGTACATGTGTATGAGGAAAAGGCTGACTTGCCATTACAGACTAGGGGGCCCAGGGCTCAATTTGGTGTTCACATGTAGAAATCTATTGACATTCAGGTTACCAGAGACATGTATGTGTGTGTGAGGGCCACCAACCAGAGAGTTTGCTGCAGTCCAGGTGGGATACCTCACAGCATTTCAGAGTACACAAGATTCCTGCAACTGAATCAAGCCTCTGGTCTCCTCTGATGACAATGGAAAACAGAAACCTTTCTCACCTCAGCCCCTGCAATAAAGAGTGTTTGACTCAGGCATCTTAATCTTCAAGTTGAATCCCATCCTTTGGACAAAATTCAGTCACCTAAACCTGCGTGTTCAGTGCCATTTTAAAGACTTGCAGATGCTAACCCAGAAATGTGCAAATCTTCTGTAGGGTCCCATGTGAAAGCTCTAGGAAAATGTCTTGTTTGCTCTTGGGTCTCTCAAAGGGTTCTACAGCTCCATGTTTTGGCAGCTGCATCTGAGCAGATGCTTTCAGGCACCGCTGAAACTGTTTGTGGCCAAGTTGTTGATCCACATGACTGCAGCACTGGATTTGGGCAGTGCCCATCCCAGTATATCCCAGATAAGAAGTCCCACTGTGAAGTGCTTGGTTTAAGGCAGAGTGGAAAAAGGCAGAGAACAGACCCTAAAGGATCCCAAGGGCTGCTGCTGCTGCTGTGGGCTCCCACCTTGAGAAGGAGATGGTGGAGCCCAGGCATGTCAGGCAGTCTGCTGCACTTCCCCAGGGCTCTTATGCAATTGCAACATCCAGAAACTGCACTGCAAAACTCTTCTTAAAATATGCTGATCACAAAGGAACTTGAGGCAGCTGCACCACAGTGTCTTACAATAATTACTTGGCATGGCTTTAGCATACAAAATTGGTTTTGATGAGAGCTCTGATTGCTCTCTGTTCACACGTCTTGTTGTGGAGCTGCATAGGAGCTAAGGCCTTGGAGGCTTTGCTGTCTTTAAACCATGTGGTTTCATATTCCTCTGAAAGATTTGTGGCAAGAGACATTTCTCACTGTCACTACTGTTTTGATACCTCATTTTTTATCATCAATGGTAGTGCTGATATGCAGGAGGTGTCTTAGGGATTGAATGCTTTAGCGCTGCTTAGAGAGCCTTGCTCAACCTTGTGCTTACACCTTCCTCACTGGGAAGCAAATGGGTTGGAATTGGGAGTAACTTGAGGATCAGCTGCACACCGAGGAATGACTCACTCCCCATTGGTCTGCTGGGAGACTGTCAGCCCATCCAGAGAGAAATCCAGTTTTTTTTCTGAGTGCTGGCTCTGAGTCTTGTGCCAGAAGAGTATCCAGCCTTGCAAGGGCTGCTTGAAAAGCTCGGTTCCAGCCCTGGGGGATGCTGGCATTTCAACCTCCATTTCCTCGTAGTAAAATGGAGAATAATGGCAATTTAGGTAGAAAAAGAACCATAACCAACAGCAACAATAATAGCAGCAAAGCCAGGGAGAAAAATAATTAACACACCAGCTCATTTTGAAATTGTTCACTGATTTCTTTTTACTGATCCTGGGATCTGAGTAGCTTTTGATATTCATCCCAAGTCAGGCAGTGGGATGCTTGCAACCTGCATTGCAGAGCTGGTACTGGGACTGGAAGTCCTGGTTTCTGATCCAGCATTTGGATGACTTGTCCCTGAGCTTTTCTTAATCTCTGAATCCACAGATATGCCTATGGAGGTCTTATCTATGTACTTCTCCTTCAAGTTCTGCTCCCTGAGGAAGTTAAAAGTGTGATGAACTGAGGGATTCTTTGCAACCATATGTTCAGATTAATTGGTTGCAACTGAGCATTGCTAGTGGATCCTCTGAGAGAAGAGAAAACAGGATGGATTTGAACAACTTCTTGAACCCAGATTCCTTCCCTGAATTTGCTGGGGAAGAAGCAGCTCTTGGTTGATGCCCTTTTGTTTGCAGAGCAGAGGTGTGACTGCAGGTATCTGCCCTGCGAGCCCCCAGATGCAGCATCCTGTTAGAAATAGTTCTCTGTTTTGGGGAAGGAACATGCCTCTCCTTCCAAACAAAATACTTCAGAGTTTCACCCCGTGGCTGAAAGGAACCTGCAAGCAAAATTGATTCCTCACTGCAAAGTCCAGATAAGATACTTTTAAACCAAGAGTCAGATAGCCCCAAGGGTTGCCATGATCTAACAAGATCCATTAAAAGCTGTGCCTGTAAGAGCTTTTGCCTGTAGCATTCTTCTCCCAGCTCACACATATCATCTGGTCTGTGCTGATAAAATCTAAGTAGGATAATAGGGGAAGGACAGAGGGAATGATTCTGGAATCTAAGTTCTTTTGGATTCTTAACTATGTTTTCAGTGGTGGCAAAGTCAAAGCCACAGACTGATCACTGATACATTTATTAGCCTTGAGCCAGAATCCATTCAGATTTGTTACAACACTGGAGTTTCAGTTACACTCATTTTCTGTAGCCCTGTTTTTATGTGAGGTGTATGCAAGTTGTCACAGCTGGCTGAGGAGATTGCTCACCTGCATTTCTATGAGCTGCAGTTTGCAAATATGCTGCAAAATGTGGCATTGGCCCTTCTCTGATGGTGCTACAGATCACTAGCTGTACTCACACAGGGGTGGCTTCCCCTCTCCATCACCATGGGAGAGGTGATGGAGTTACTGGACTGCTCAGGATGGGGAAGAAAATGGCTTTGCTGGGGCAAGTTTCCACGCAGGAGATCATAGAATCATAGAATCAAGCAGGTTGGAAGAGACCTCCAAGCTCATCCAGTCCAACCTAGCACCCAGCCCTAGCCAATCAACCAGACCATGGCACTAATTGCATCAGGAGAAGTGTGGCTAGCAGGGCAAGGGAGGAGATTCTCTCCCTCTGCTGTGCTCTGCTGTGATCTCACCTGGAGTATTGCATGCAGCTCTGGAGCCCCAATTACAAGAGGGATGTGGAGATGCTGGAGTGTGTCCAGAGAAGGGCCAGGAGGATGCTCAGAGGGCTGCAGCAGCTCTGCTGTGAGCACAGACTGAAAGAGTTGGGGCTGTACAGGGTGGAGAAGAGGAGGCTCCCAGGTGACCTTCTTGTGGCCTTCCAGGATCTGAAGGGGGTTACAAAAAAAGCTGAGGAGGGACTTTTTAGTCTCTCAGGGAGTGACAGGACTGGGGGGAATGGAGCAAAGCTGGAGGTGGAGAGATTCAGAGTGGAGGTGAGGAGGAAGTTGTTGAGCATGAGAGTGGTGAGAGGCTGGAATGGGTTGCCCAGGGAGGTGGTTGAGGCCCCATGGCTGGAGGTGTTTCAGGCCAGGCTGGCTGAGGCTGTGTGCAGCCTGCTCTAGGGTAGGGTGTCCCTGAGCATGGCAGGGGGTTGGAACTGGCTGATCCTTGTGGTCCCTTCCAGCCCTGACTGATTCTATGATTCAGCTTTTGGTGTTTGAATGTACCTATTCTCCCAAGAAAGGTCCCAGATTTGATAGTTAAAGATTTTTTTCCTGTTTAAAAGACATTTTGTGTCCTCAAACAGCAGATCAAAATGTTATGGGGAAACTTTTCATTGTTTTGTTTTGGTTTTTTTTTTTTTCCCCTTGGTCATAGGAAAACTTCTGACCAAAAAGCTCTAAATAGTCAGAAAGCACAAATGGAAGTTACTTGGGCTGACTTCATGTGTTGTGTTCTTCAAGGTTTGCAGTAGTTAGCCTTTACAGGCTGCCAGCTTGCCTCTTTTGCCTCCTCCAAGGATTTTCCACACAGGTGGAGGTTTAATAGATTTAAGAAAGAAGTTTCCACGGTGCCTTCAGATAAGCCCTGAGCTATGTTGAAGCTTGTACAAAGTGGGAACCTGGCGTTGAACTGTAGGGGGTAATGTTGCTACACATACTCTGCCTGCCAGCTGCCAAAGGTAGATAAAGCTATTGACTATTATTACCTGACAAACCAAATCTCCATGGAAAGAGTAAAACCTTGTGACTACTCTTAGCAACCTCCTCCCTCTGTCCTCACTGTCTCTGCTTTGCAAGGACATTTCAGCTCTTCATTTCTTCTGATAATGCACTGTCACAGAATCATAGAATCATAGAATCAACCAGGTTGGAAGAGACCTCCAAGCTCATCCAGTCCAACCTAGCACCCAGCCCTAGCCAGGCAACTATAGGCCATGGCACTAAGTGCCTCAGCCAGGCTTTTCTTCAACACCTCCAGGGACAGCCACTCCACCACCTCCATGGGCAGCCCATTCCAGTGGCCTTGTTCAGTCTCATCCCATTGGCCTCTGCCCACCCATCCAGACTGTCTAAGGCCCTCTGCAGAGCTCTCCTACCTTCCAACAGACCAACACCTGCTCCTAGCTTGGTGTCATCTGCAAACTTAGTGATGCTGGGCTCACTGTGTGACCAGGGTTTTGAGCAGAGCTCTGGTTCATACCCTTGAGAATGACAAGGGCTGCTGGGGTCTGTATTTGAGTTCTGCTTGGCACTAACCCATGTATTGTGGGGATGAAGAGCAGTCATCAACAGTGCCCTTCTCCTTACAGCCAGACCTGAGGGTACTCTCCATGCTGGCCCAGTCCCTCTCAGAGACAAGCATAGCTTTTCCTCGTGTCAACAGCAATATATTTGTGCTATGGACTGAGGCTGATACCACTTTGCTGTCTTTGCCTGGCTGCTGGTGGTGCTGTACATGATGAATGGCTCTGCTGGGCTTACACTGGGGTGATGCCTGGAAGAGAACAGCAAGGCTTACTAATGCCAGATACAGACACTGGAGAGGAGCAGAATTAATGGAGTACTGGATCCTACATTGATCAGGGGAGAGGCTGTGCATTTCAATTCTGAACAGAGTCTGTCACAATCTCCCAGAATCTGAAACAAGTCATAGCCTATTTTTTTAGTGATTTTTGAGAAGCAACTTTAATTAAAAGTGCCTGGGCTGAGAAGAAATCTATTAATCTCTGCTAGGTGTTCCCTCCTGCTCTACAATATGGGATCCTGATAAATGGAGGGCAGGCTGGGAGCTCACTAAAGGCTTTCTGGCTACTTTTCCACCAGTTTGCTTTACCTTGTGGCACTGCAGAAGGAAGGAAAGTCCTGACTGCTTCAGGCTCTCAGGTCACACTCCAATGAGAAATGGCTCTTGCTGTCCCCTCTCTCAGGCTTTGAAGTGTCACATGAATAAATAGGTGCAAACCAGTAATGATTTCATTGAGTAGCAGCTTGCATTTTGTTTGCATGGAGCAGATGACTTCATTAGAGAGGCTGCAGTTTTGTGCCTGCGCTTTTCCTGCTCATGCAAGCATGTTCCAATCACATCCATACAAAATGCCTTTGCTTTGGAGTCACCATCCCTGGGGGTGTTCAGGAAAAGCCTGGATGAGGCACTTAGTGCCATGGTCTGGTTGACTGGATAGGGCTGGGTGCTAGGTTGGACTGATTTTGGAGGTCTCTTCCAACCTGATTGATTCTATTCTGTTCTTCCCTATTCTATTTATCCATGCAAGGTTCGCAGAATGGCTTGGGCTGGAAGGAACCTTGAAGGTCATCTGCTTCCAACCCTCCTGTCACAGATGGGGACACCTCCTACTAGACCAGGTTGCTCAAAGCCCCATCCGACCTGGCTTTGTACACTTCCAGAGAAGGAGCATCCTTGCTGGGCAACCTGATCCAGTGTCCCACCACCCTCACAGTGAAGAATTTCTTCCTCACATCCAATGTAAATCTACTCTCTTTCACTTTAAAGTCCTTATCTCTCATCCTGTCATTCCATGCCCATGTAAAAAGTCCCTCTCTAGCTTTTTCAGAAGACCTTACCAGAGCAATGAAGCTTCTCTAACTACCAGAACAGACATTTCTGTGAGATCTTATAGAACAGGTCATCTTGAGTGCCATCACAAAGCACCTATAGGATGGCCAAGGGATCAGGCCCAGCCAGCATGGGTCTAGGAAGGGCAGGTCCTGCCTGATCAACCTGATCTCCTTTTATGCTCAAGTTACCTGCCTGGTGCATGTGGGGCAGGCTGTGGATGGAGTCTACCTGGACTTCAGCAAAGCCTTTGATACTGCCACAACAAGCTCCTGGCACAGCTGGCAGCTTGTGGCTTGGACAGATTCACTCTGATATGGGTCAAGAACTGGCTGGAGGGCCAGGCCCAGAGAGTGGTGAATGGTGCCACATCCAGTTGGCAGCTGGCACCAGTGGTGTGCCCCAGGGATCAGTGCTGGGCACAGTCCTCTTCAACATCTTTATTGATGATCTGGACCAGGGCTTTGAGTCCAGCATCAGTGAGTTTGCAGATGACATCAAGCTAGGAGCAGCTGTGGAGCTGTTGAGAGGTAGGAGAGCCCTGCAGAGAGACCTTGGCAGGCTGGATGGGTGGGCAGAGGCCAATGGGATGAGACTGAACAAGTGCAGGCTTCTACACTTTGTCCACAACAACCCCAAGCAGCACTACAGGCTGGGGACACAGTGGCTGAGAGCAGCCAGGCAGAGAGGGACCTGGTAGATAGTAGCTGAAGCTGAGGCAGCAGTGTGCCCAGGTGGGCAGCAGAGCCAATGGCATCCTGGGCTGGCTCAGGAGCAGTGTGGCCAGCAGGACAAGGGAGGTTCTTCTGCCCCCGTGCTCAGCACTGCTCAGGGTGCTGGTAGAGAGTATCTGAACATGAGCCAGCAGTGGTGGAGTTGCCATCCCTGGAGGTGTTGAAGCAAAGCCTGGATGAGGCACTTAGTGCCATGGTCTGGTTGACTGGACAGGGCTGGGTGCTAGGTTGGACTGGATGAGCTTGGAGGTCTCTTCCAACCTCGTTCATTCTATGGTTCTATGATTCTATCTCTTCTCCAGCAGCCTTCCCAAAGGATCTGCAATGAATGCAAGGAACCTTGGCAGGAACTGGGTTTTCACTGCTGTTTTTTTTTCCTTTCACACGGTGTCTGCCACATTGAGGCTCTTAGGTCTGATCACAGTACAGCTAAAGCAGGAAAAATAAAGCTGCTCCCAAGACAGACTGACTGACAGACTTGTCATGATGGTAGTACACACTTTTGAAATATTATGGCTGTGTTCTTGAAAATCATAGCTAGGGTAAGCTGCTTCCTTGAGTGCATGTGGTAAAAATAGCACCTGCTCTGCAGACAGTGAATTTGACAGCTGTGAAGATAGAGCCTAAGCATCTCCAAAAGCAGGATACACTTTTGCTTTGTACACCAAATAATAATAGGATTTGTTATGGAAAAAAGGCAGGATGAGATGTGAATTCCAAGGTACAAGGGGAAGAGCATGGTGGGGGATTATGGCTCGGTGGAACTAATCAGACCCATCAGCCATGCCGCTCACTTGAAGGTACAGCTCCCGTTTCTCATGTTGTGCAGAGGGCCAGTGGCTTGTCTCTTGTACTGCTCACCAGAGCTGCTTGGCAAGATCCAAAATGATGTTGGAAGGTGCAGCACTGGTTTGTTAAGCCTGGTGTGTTTTGGTTTTCACTTTGGAGAAGTCATTGCTGTAAGCTGCAGACAGAGTCTTCCCTGGGTTCCTGATAAGCATCTCCCAAAGCTTCATTTGCTGCTGAGTGGCCTTGTGTGGTTCCGGCAGCGTTATCTGCAGCAGCTCAGTCTTGGCATTGCACTGCCTGCAGCAGCTCAGACTTGGCACTGCTCTGTGGTTAATGAAGGCTGTAGCCAGGTGGGGTTGGTCTCTTCTCCCAGGCAACCAGCAACAGAACGAGGGGACACAGTCTCAAGTCGTGCCAGGGGAGGTCTAGGCTGGATGTTAGGAGGAAGTTGTTGGCAGAGAGAGTGATTGGCATTGGAATGGGCTGCCCAGGGAGGTGGTGGAGTTGCCATCCCTGGAGGTGTTGAAGCAAAGCCTGGATGAGGCACTTAGTGCCATGTTCTAGATGACTGGATAGGGCTGGGTGCTAGGTTGGACTGGATGATCTTGGAGGTCTCTTCCAACCTGCTTGATTCTGTGATCCTGTGACTTCAGACTCCATCTCCTCTACAAGACAGTGGCAGGACAGGTGGATTTGCTTTATCAGGGTTAGTGATGGTCACATACAAAATACACAGAGACCAATTCATGATCTTATGGTTATTTACTCCTATCATTATCAAAGTGCCTGGGAGCCTCTGTCAAGCACTGTGTAGTTCTTGCTGCTGAACACACGGAGTTGGTGGCCTCTCAGGCAGCCAGCACCAGAACAAGAGGACACAGCCTCATGCTACGCCAGGGGAAATTTAGGCTTGAGGTGAGGAGAAAGTTCTGCACTGAGAGAGTCATTGGCTACTGGAATGGGCTGCCCAGGGAGGTGGTGGAGTCGCTGTCCCTGGAGCTGTTCAAGGCAGGATTGGACGTGGCACTTGGTGCCATGGTCTAGCCTTGAGCTCTGTGGTAAAGGGTTGGACTGGATGATCTGTGAGGTCTCTTCCAACCTTGTTGATACTGTGAGACTGTGAATTTACCAGCAGCTTGTGGTCTTGGAAAAACTGATGTGTAGATGAGAATGTAGTAAACAGCTTCAGTAAACACCTAGGCAAGAGCAGAGGGCTGGAGCCTGCTTACAAATACTGCTCTCCTCCTCTTGCAGAAAAGTCCTCCATGCCACTTCATTTACACAGGCTGCTGGGGTTGCTAAGTAACAATGCTCTGCCCTGGCACGTGAATTGCTCCAAACGCTGTGGTAAGACAAGGTGATGACAAGGTGAGCTGTGCTCACTTCTGCTTCCCATCCTGTGCCTCCCTGCTGCTGCAATGCCAACATCTGCCACTTGAAATACTGCAACCTTCCCCAAAGGGCAGGACAGAGCATCAGGCTCCTCTTCATCCACCTGTTGCCTTTCCCCATTGCTTTTCAATTCATCTGCTTTTTCTGATCAAAACTGCAACTCTTCACATTCCTTCCTACAGGCATCACCTACTGGCCCCACCCTGACTCCTTCCCAGAGCACCAGCTTTGGCAAGCTGGGGTTTTTCCTGGCCCATTTGCCATGAGATTTCTTCTTCTGATGAGTTGCAGACCTCCATGCAGTGCCTGTCTGGATCAGCCTTCTTCCTTGCCAATCTTTCTGGCCATCAAACTTTGTCTTCACACTCTGACACCTCTGGTCTGAGGTTGTAACTTGTCAGCAGACCCATGGGACTGCAAACAGACAAGAATCTGCAATCGTAGATCCCAAGCCACTGAATTTTTCTTATGGTGGGTGACACTGGTGGTCACTTTTAGCAAAGTCCTGTCTTGTTTTTTCATTCTGGATCTTGATCTTTATGTTGTCCTTTAGTCCAAATTCCATAGACTTCTCTCCTGAAAATGTCGATGCTCAATCTCTTTGACTGCTGGCCATTGTGACTACGGTTCTGAGGTCAGATCTTCTCCCAGAGGAAGAAACTGGCCCTTAACACTGCTTCCTTCCTTCAGGAGAGGGCCAACATACTCAAACTTATCTAGCAAAGCCGAGGCATGATGTGGGTTACCTGACCTGACAGCAGATGGAGACAAGAGCCTGGAGAAGAGGAGGCTCAGAGATGACCTCACTGCTGTCTACAACTACCTGAAGGGAGGCTGCAGCCAGGTGGGGTTGGGCTCTTCTGCCAGGAAACCAGCACTAGAAGAAGGGGACACAACCTCAAGCTGTGCCGGGGGAAGTCTAGGCTGGATGTTAGGAGGAAGTTGTTGGCAGAGAGAGTGATTGGCATTGGAATGGGCTGCCCAGGGAGGTGGTGGAGTCACCGTCCCTGGGGGTGTTCAAGAAAAGCCTGGCTGGGAGCACTTAGTGCTATGGCCTAATTGACTGGATAGGGTTGGGTGCTAGGTTGGACTTGGAGGTCTCTTCCAACGTGGTTGATTCTATTCTATTCTATTTTTCTTCAGAGTAGCTGATATGGAGCTGTGGTTTGGGTTTGTGCTGTAAACAGTGCTGATAACACAGAGTTAGTTTAGTCACAGCTGAGCAGTGCTGGCACAGAGTCAAGGCCTTTTCTACTCCTTACCCGACCCCACTAGTAAGGAGATCAGGGAAGCGCAAGGAGCTGGGAGAGGACACAGCTGGGACAGCTGACTGCAGCTGACCAAAGAGGTATTCCATAACGTATGACATCATGCTCAGCATATAAAGCTTGCAGAAGGAGGAGTGTGGAAAAGTGAGGGGCACAAGCATTCAGCAGCTCCCTGCCAGGAGCCAAGTGCATGGGAGGACAGACCTCAGGGAACACGGAGCAGGGACCAGCTGCAGCACTGAAATTTGATGCAAAAGCTCATAAATCAATGACTTTTGCTGCCAGGGGCTGGTACAGCAGGCTGAAGACAGGGCCAGGACAGTGATTCACAGAACCACAGAACCGCAGAATTTCTTAGATTGGAAAAGACCTTCAAGTTCCTCGAGTCCAATCATTAGTTTCACACTGAGAAGTTCATGGCTAAACCAAATCCCTCAGCACAACATCTGATCACTGTGAATCTCTATGGTTGGAAAGGACCACCAGGAGCATCCAGTCCAACCTTCATCCCAGCAGCCTTCATCACCAGACCATAGCCTCAAGCACCACATCCACTCTTCTTTTAAACCCCTCCAGGGATGGCAACTCCACCACGTCCCTGGGCAGCCTGTTCCAGTGCCTGACCATCCACTGAGTAAAGAACTTCCTCCCAACATCCAACCTAAACCTGCCCTGATGCAACTTGAGGCCATTTTCTCTTGTCTTATCCTTAGTAATTCAGGAAAAGAGACCAGCTCCAGCCTCATCTCCTTTTAGGTAGTTGTGGAGGGCAATAAGGTCCCCTCTCAACCTCCTCTTCTCCAGCCTGACTCCAGCCTCTGCTGCTTCCCCATTCTGCCAGAGCAAAGCTTGGTGGCATCTCTCCAGTGGTGTGCATTCCCTGCATCCCAGCAGGACAGGCATCCTACTGGCTGCATAAGGAGGAGGGCTGGACTGAGATGTGAGCTGTGCCCTATTGCCAAATGACAAATGGTGTCTGTCACTGTCTCCACTGCTGTCACACACACATGATTTGGTAAACCTGACCAAGTTCACATTGACAGTGAGGAGCCTCATCAGGTTGCAATGCAAATATTCCTGCAGCAACTGCTCCTGGAGGAGAGAGGTGGTGCAGGGGCCATGAGTGTCCAACAAACAGAAGCTGAAAACAGTTTTAATTCCCTTTTTTTTTTTTTTTTCTTTTTAAAGCATGACAGTGTAGCAAAATCACTTTTTCCCCAGTGACAAAGTCCCAGCTGGTCTTGGAAGCCTCATGCATGTACTTCAGATATAGACATTTCTCCCCCAAGAACAGCTCAAACCCTCCTCTCTGAGTTACATAATAAAACCAAGCAGATGATAGTGCTTGGTAAGCCTGAACTTGGCACAAGCCAACCTCAGGAGGTTCAACAAGACCAAGTGCAAGGTCCTGCATGTGGGTCGAGGCAATGCCAAGCACAAATCCAAGCTGGGCAGTGACTGTCTGGAGAGCAGCCCTGAGGAGAGGGACTTGGGGGTGCTTCTGGATGAGAAGCTCAACAGGAGCCAGCAGTGTGCACTTGCAGCCCAGAAAGCCAACCAGAGCCTGGGCTGCTGCAGGAGAAGTGTGGCCAGCAGGGCCAGGGAGGTGATTCTCCCCCTCTACTCTGCTCTGCTGAGACCCCACCTGGAGCACTGCATCCAGTTCTGCAGCCCCCATTACAAGAGGGATGTGGAGATGCTGGAGAGTGTCCAGAGCAGGGCCAGGAGGATGCTGAGAGGGCTGCAGCAGCTCTGCTGTGAGNNNTGAGGCTGTGGGCAGCCTGCTCTAGGGTAGGGTGTCCCTGGGCATGGCAGGGGGGTTGGAACTGGCTGCTCCTTGTGCTCCCTTCCAACCCTGACTGGTTCGATGATTCTACTCTATGATTCTATGTACTGAGACCATGGCATGAAACAGGGAGGAAATCCTGAAGGTATGATGCACCATCCATGAAGGTTGTGCTACATAATGGTCATAATCACATCAAGCTATCTCCTTGACCTGCCCTCTAAGCATTCTGGGCAAAATAAAGAGAAAAATGTTAAGTCAAAGCTTTCTTTCTGCTATTCCAGTCGGAGATGACAGCCCACCATAGGGTAGATCTTGGTCTCCCTCTAGTGATGGACCTACCAACAGCAATGGAGAACCTAGCTCTGGCCTCACATTTCCACCCTTCCCCTCCACTTCTGCCCTCACTCCATAGTGGCCCAGGATGCCTCTAGCCCTTCACCCAGTGCAGTCAAGGTCTTCTTACAAAAACCTGTTCTTAACATCTTTCCATCACACACCAGCGTGCACAGTTCCCAGTGCTTGGCTCATGGGAGCTCCTCTCAGTGTGTTCTTGTTTGTGAGGGTGCACTGTGCAGGAAAGGGAAGCATGGGCTTCTGCCTCTCATCCCTGGAGAGATGGCATGGAAGATGGCATGGGAGTGTGCTGGTTGGAGGTGAATTGGAATATTTAATGAGAAAAAAGAGATGCTAGGCTGTGAAAAGGAAACAATGGTGATGTCTGCTGCACTCGTAGGCTTGCTGGGATGTATAAAAGCAAGGACACAAACATAGACAAGACAGTGTGAGAGTCTCTGTCAGAGTCAGTGCCTGTGCTTTTCTCCCTGGGCTGTGGCTGTGTAGCCCAACAAATTCTGCTTCTAACTCCCTTACTGATCCTACAAACTCACCTTGACCATAAGGCAGACTCTGGGGTAAGGCAGAGGGATGGAAAGAGATTGGGAGACCCTCCCTGGGACTCTGATTTCTGGAAGGGGTATTGAGTGAGGATTGGCAAAGGGGGTTAGAAACAGAATTAGTTGGGTTACAAAGCAAAGGCCCAAGGAGAAAAGCACAGGCACTGATTCCAACAGATAGAGACTCTCACACTCTTATCTATGTTTGTGTCCTTGTTTTTATCCATCTCAGCAAGCCTATGAGTGCAGCAGACATCACCATTGTTGCTGTTTTACAGCCTATCATCTAATTTCTCTCATTCAAATATTCCAGTTAGCCTCAAAGCAGCACTCCAGTTTCATTGGTAACTGTGAGCTGGACATCAGCTGCAGAGTCTCCTGAATTTCACACCAAGTTCTTTCAAGCCTGTCACTTTTCAGTGACATTGTGTCTTGTCAGGCTTCTCATTTTCTGTTTGGAGCTTTGTTGCAGGACACGATTAAAACTAGGAAGTTTTGGAAAGTCATGGTCTTGAGAGGAACAGGCAAGGAGAATCATAGAATCATAGAATCAACCAGGTTGGAA
>WAAF01005686.1:232386-263410 GCA_013400475.1 Tricholaema leucomelas
TCACTGACCAAGATGTTACACAGCACTGCTGGCAGCACTGACCCCTGAGGGAGCCACTTGGCACTGGTCTCCAGATGGACATTGTGCCCTTGGTCACCAGTCCCTGCATGCCACCATCCAGCCAATTCCTTACCCAGCAGTGCTCCATCCATCCAGTCTGTGTTTTTCCTTTCCTCCTGCCTCAGCAAGCAGGAGTAATTACAGCAGCCTGGTCAGAGATGCTGCCTCTTGTGCCAGCAAGCAGCCAGGGTACCTGTGGTCCTCTTGGTAGCAAGTCACACTCCCTCTTTGCTGTGAGCTCTGCTGCAAGAAATGCAGCAGATTTTCCTGCAGGTACCTGACAGTTGCCCATGCACCTCCCACACAGTGTTTGCTGTAGCTGCTGGTCTTGTAGCTCCTTGTGTGTACAGAGGTGCTTTATAATCATCCTGCATTTATCCTTTCTTCTCATAAAATCAGTTTTTCTCAACAGGAATAAACTACATTCAGAGTGGGAAGGTCAGCATGAGCACAGCTCCTTCATGTAAGTGAGTGCTTAGGTATACCTGGGAAAAATAAGGCATGACTGGCTCCCAAGGCAATGTCCTGAAGTGATGAGAAAAGAGTAATTTAAAACTCAGCCCCCTAGAAGCAGCTGTGGCAGCAAGAAAACGTCTTCCTGCAGCAGTGGAGTGGCTAATTGCTCTGGTTTGGGATTCATGTGTTCATTCATTAGCACTCATCTAATAATGAATCATTTTATCAGCTGAATCCATGTGGTGGCCACCACCACACGGCTCCACAGGGCAGTGGCTTCTCTGCCATTCAAGAACCACTCTGGGCTTAGGAAGTTTATAGTTCAGCTTGGTGTTACCTGGACAAGTGATAATGCTGCTTAGCTTTAATGATGCTCAGATGGCCTGCCCTTACATGCATAGAGTGAATCATAGAATCATACAAGCAACCAGGTTGGAAGAGACCTCCAAGATCATCCAGGCCAACCTAGCACTCAGCCCTAGACAATCACCCAGACCATGGCATTAAGTGCCCCAGCCAGGCTTTTCCTGAACACCCCCAGGGACAGTGACTCCACCACCTCCCTGGGCAGCCCATTCCAATGCCAATCACTCTCTCTGCCAACAACTTCCTCCTAACACCCAGCCTAGACCTGCCCTGGCACAACCTGAGACTCTGTCCCCTTGTCCTGTTGCTGGTTGCCTGGCAGAAGAGCCCAACCCCACCTGGCTACAGCCTCCCTTCAGGTAGTTGCAGACAGCAATGAGCTCTACCCTGAGCCTCCTCTTCTCCAGGCTGAACAACCCTAGCTCCCTCAGTGCTAATATCCCAGCGTGTCCCGGTGCCTTTGTGCTACTCTTGCACAAGTGCCACCAACAGGAGCATGCCTGGACTGAAGCACAGAGCCCTGGCTGCTCTGGCTGCACTGGTGGCTTTTCTGGAGCCGTGGGGTTTGGTTTCCTCCCATGTTAAAGGCTTGGGAAAGCACAGCACTCATCAACCCCCCAGCAAGGTGGAATGTGAGTCACTGATGGCAGGTTGCTGTTCATCCTAATTAAAGCCAAGGCTTTGGAAAGGGCTACAGCTCTGTTACACCTGTGCCTTCATCCCATCCCTGCTTCTCTGTGCCACTTCCAGCTGTTGTATACCATCCATATGATCTCTGTCTAGATTACTAATGAATGCCTTGTTAGAACAATAATTGGCTTCTTATTTAGTAGACTCATAATGATTATAACTGAAGTAGATTACCAGCCATAGGGCACAATCTATTTTAAACTGCACTACACAGGGACTGAGGTTTATGTTCCTCAATGTGATTCCTTTTCCTTTTGTAGGAGCAATTATGTGCATTTGACTGTCTGTTGCCTTTGTTGAAACCTTCTCTGCCAGAGTTAGTTGTACCCAGAGCAATTCATAAATGACAATTCAAACAACAGGCAGCAACAAGGTAGGAGCAGAGCTTAACCAGAAGGGAAACTAAATACAGGAATCAAATGTGCTCCCCAGAAATTACCTGTTTGCACTCTCACAACCATGCAATCACAGAATGGTTTAGGTTGGAAGGGATCTCAAAGCTCAGCCAGTTCCAACCCCCTGCCATAGGCAGGGACATCTCCCACTAGAATAGGTTGCTCAAGGCCTCATCCAACCTGGCCTTGAACACCTCCAGGGAGGTTGTGGAGCACAGAAGCACCCAATGTGATCTTTGATCACATTGGGTGCTTCTGTGCTCCACAACCTCCCTGGGCAACCTGTGCCAGTGTCTCACCACCCTCACTGCAACCAACCCTCTCCTAACATCTACNTCCAGGGATGGCAACTCCACCACCTCCCTGGGCAGCCCATTCCAATGCCAATCACTCTCTCTGACAACAACTTCCTCCTAACATCCAACCTAGACCTCCCCTGGCACAACCTCACACTATGTCCCCTTCTTCTGTTGCTGGTTGCCTGGGAGAAGAGACCAACCCCACCTGGCTACAGCCTCCCTTCAGGTAGTTGCAGCCAGCAATGAGCTCTGCCCTGAGCCTCCTCTTCTGCAGGCTGCACACCCCCAGCTCCCTCAGCCTCTCCTCCCAGGGCTGAGCTCCAGGCCCCTCACCAGCTTTGTCGCCCATCTCTGGACACGTTTGGCTGTTTCAGATGAACACCTTCCTGGAACTGCACAGATCATTTTGTTGGTTTTCTTTTTTCCTTTTTTTCCTTAAGGAAAACTTTAGCTCCATTTTCCCAGTGGAGCATTATAGGCAGTATGATCAGGTCATCCAGTCCAACCCATCACACATAGAATCATAGAATCAAGCAGGTTGGAAGAGACCTCCAAGCTCATCCAGTCCAACCTAGCACCCAGCCCTAGCCAATCAACCAGACCATGGCACTAAGTGCCCCAGACAGGCTTTGCTTTACATAGAATCATAGAATCAACCAGGTTGGAAGAGACCTCCAAGCTCATCCAGTCCAACCTAGCACCCAGCCCTGTCCAATCAACCAGACCATGGCACTGAGTGCTCCACCCAGGCTTTTCTTTGGCTTTTCAAAGCTGTCTCTGGAAACTCATGGTGCACATTCTGTGATCCTCCGAGTGATGACTAGGAGCAGGCTGAACACCAAAGCCACAGACGATGCTTATGCCTCCCCCCAGGGGGTGACAGGTTGGTATGTCTGTGCAACTTGGGCTGCATTTCTACCCTTGGAAGATGATACAATGTGGCAATTCCCTGGGGAAAACAAAGACAATACAAGTAATTACCTTCAAAAACCCCAACACCCACCACAGAAGATGAGTTCTGCTGTTGTCTCCATCGGTGCAACGCTGCTGCAGAGGAAAATGGAGCCATTAGCAGCAGTGCCAAAGCAAAGAGTTGTGCTCCTGTGCCATCTGAGGCCACTAACTGCTTCTGTCTCCCCATGTCCCTTATTTATTTGGTTTAATATTGACAAGCTGTGCTAGAGAACAGAGAGATAACGGAATTCCCTGACTGAGGGAGAGGAATTCTTTGTGGTCCTCCTTAAAATTGCTTTCTCTTCTGAAGCGCCTGTGGGAAATATCCAGAGGTGATTTACCTCCTAATACTTCAGTTTGGCTTGGAGCTCTGGGTGCTGATAAAACCAGGAGCCAGATAGATGGAAGGATGTGCTGCTCTAATAACAATGCCTTTCCTGTGTGCAGGCCAGCAAGTTTCAGCCTTTGTGCACCTACCAGTAAGGTGATCAGCCATGCCAGGTGGAAATCCATGGGTCACAGCATCACAGGATGTCAGGGGTTGGAAGGAACCCAAAGAGATCACTCAGTCCAATCCCCCTGCCAGAGCAGGACCATCCAATCTAGCTCAGGTCACACAGGAACACATCCAGACAGGCCTTGAAAGGCTCCAGAGAAGGAGACTCCACAGCACCTCTGGGGAGCCTGTGCCAGTGCTCTGGGACCCTTACAAGAAAGAAGTTCCCCCTTGTGTTGAGGTGGAACCTCCTATGCTGCAGCTTCCATCCATTGCTCCTTGTTCTATCCCAGGGGGCAGTGAGCAGAGCCTGTCCTCTTCCTCCTGACCCCCAGCCCTCAGATAGTTATAAACATTGATTAATTCCCCTCTCAGTCTTCCCCTCTCCAGACTAAGTCCCAGGTCCCTCAGCCTCTCCTCACCAGGCAGTGCTCCAGTCCCCTCATCATCCTCTTAGCCCTCCACTGGACCCTCTCCAGCGGATCCCTGTCCCTCTTAAACTGGGGAGCCCAAAACTGAACACAAGTTTATTCAGTTGTCCAGTTCAGGAGGTTAGAACTGGTGTAGAGTGGGTGCAAAACTCCACCAGATACCTTGCCTCACCACTGACCTCTGTGGTGGTGGTGATGGTGAGGTATGCAGTGTGCATATCCAGGGCATTGCTTGAGAGATGGACAATGCCCTGGGAAGGGGGTTCCACCTGGGGGCCACCAACTGAGCATTTCAGTATAGAATCATAGAATCAACCAGAATCTTCCTTAGGAGGAAGTTCTTTACAGTGAGGGTGGTGAGACACTGGCACAGGTTGCCCAGGGAGGTTGTGGATGCTTCCTCCCTGGAGGTGTTTAAGGCCAGGCTGGATGAGGCCTTGAGCAGCCTGCTCTAGTGGGAGGTGTCCCTGCCTATGGCAGGGGGTTGGAGCTGGATGATCCTTGAGGTCCCTTCCAACCTAAACCATTCTATGATTCTATGATTCTAAGAGACCTCCAAGCTCATCCAGTCCAACCTAGCACCCAGCCCTGGCCAATCAACCAGACCATGGCACTAAGTGCCCCAGCCAGGCATTTCTTCAACACCTCCAGGAACGGTAACTCCACCACCTCCCTGGGCAGCCCATTCCAATGCCAATCACTCTCTCTGCCAACAACTTCCTCCTAACATCCAGCCTAGACTTCCTCCAGCACAACTTGAGGCTGTGCCCCCTTGTTCCATTGCTGGTTGTCTGGGAGAAGAGCCCAACCCCACCTGGCTACAACCTCCCTTCAGGTAGTTGTTTTGAAGTAAAGACAACATAAACCTTTCAGAGAAGAACAAACCAGAACTAGTCAGTAGAATATGTGCTACAGTTTTCCACATTGTGTTTTCTTGGCACTGAGATAAAAGATTGGACATCCATTCACTGCTTTTATTCTGTCTCTTGGGCTTGTGTGTGTTGGGAGTATGCACAGTTATGCTTTGAAGGTTTATTTCATGAGGCTGCCCTCCCATAGCTAAGCAGTGTGCAGCAGCAGACCTGAGCTACTGGAACTGCACTAAAGTCTCCAGGTGTAACACCAACACTAAAACCTGTCTATGTCTTCACACCAATCCTTGCTGGCAGCTGTGTCAGCTCATGATTGCACTTTCCTGGCACCCCACCAGCAGCAACCTGCCAGGGCAATGTGGCTGTGCATGCATCACCCTGGCAGAACTGCACTCCCAGGGATGTGGCTTTTTTCTCCCTGGTGAAGGCAGATGTTCCTATGCTTGCATAAATCTAGCCCTGAAGAACTGCTGTGTGCACAGTAAGTCCACTTTGCAGGTGTAGTTGGCCATAAGCTCAGCTGAAGGTGGGTGTTGGAGCAGTGCTGGCCTCGGTGTTAAGCAGCAGGAGGGACAATTTGCTGCATTATACATGGAGAAGGTAATTTATCACATTGAAAGTGCCACATGAACAGAAGTAAACCAAACAGGGGTTGTTTATTCTAGAGATGATGAGGGGAAGCCACACTACCTGAAAGGAAGCTGTAGTGTGGTGGGGGCTGGTCTCTTCTCCCTAGTAACGGGGAGTTCTGGGCCCCTCAATTTGAGAAGGACATTGAGATGCTTGAACGTGTCCAGAGAAGGGCAACGAGGCTGGGGAGAGGTCTCAAGCACAGCCCTACGAGGAGAGGCTGAGGGAGCTGGGATTGTTTAGCCTGGAGAAGAGGAGGCTCAGGGGAGACCTTATTGCTGTCTACAGCTACCTGAGGGGTGGTTGTGGCCAGGAGGAGGTTGCTCTCTTCTCTCAGGCAGCCAGCACCAGAACAAGAGGACACAGCCTCAAGCTACACCAGGGGAAATTTAGGCTTGAGGTGAGGAGAAAGTTCTTCACTGAGTCATTGGCTACTGGAATGGGCCCTCAGTTGGTGGCAGCTTATTTTCAGTGCTCAATAGCTGCAGTGCTCATGGTAGGGAGCAGTTCTGGTCAGTTGCTGATAGTCTCAGCCCCAGTGGAAAGGTCAATATGATGCCATAAGGAGCAGATCACAGAAGTGAGGATAACAGAGTACCATGTGCTACTTTGAGGCTGGGCTCATGTAGAGCTTCTCTGTGCTAGTTTGAGGTTAATTGGAGTATTTTAATGGGAGAAATTAGATGATAGGCTGTGAAAAGGAAACAATGGTGATGTCTGCTGCACTCATAGGCTTGCTGAGATGGATAAAAGCAAGAACACAAATACAGATAAGACAGTGTGAGAATGTTTCTGTGTGTATCTGTTGGTGCCTGTGCTTTCTCCCTGGGCCTTTGCTGTGTAATCCAACTAATTCTGCTTCTAAATCCCCATTGCTGATCCTTGCAGCTCACCTTGCATGTAAGGCAGATTCTGGCATAAGGTAGAGGGGTGGAAAGAAGGTGGAAGGGTGGTTGGGAGCCCCTCCTAGGGACTCTGATTTCTGGGAGGGCTGCTGTGTTCTGTATTACTTTTTAACTTGAATATATCTGTAAATAGCTGTGTATATAAGAGAGTGTTTATATACATATATATATTTATCTGTATATTGAGAGAGTGATTGGCATTGGAATGGGCTGCCCAGGGAGGTGGTGGAGTCACTGTGCCTGGAGGCGGTCAAGAAAAGACTGGATGAGGCACTTAGTGCCATGGTCTAGATGACTGGATAGGGCTGGGTGCTAGGTTGGACTGGATGATCTTGGAGGTCTGGTTGATTCTGTGATTCTATGATATTTGAGATGCCTGCTTGTATATTGTGTTAAGCTGTAAACATAAAGCTTCATTCTAATTTCCAGCTCAGCTGGGTCTAGTCTGGGTGATTTTCTTAAGGGAGTGGGGGCAGGTAACACCCAAATCATCGCAGTTATATACATGCCCAGTTCTGGGCTCCTCAATTCAAGAGAGACATTGAGGTGCTGGAAGGTGTCCAGAGAAGGGCAACGAAGCTGGTGAGGGGCCTGGAGCACAGCCCTGTGAGGAGAGGCTGAGGGAGCTGGGGGTGTGCAGCCTGCAGAAGAGGAGGCTCAGGGCAGAGCTCATTGCTGTCTACAACTACCTGAAGGGAGGCTGTAGCCAGGTGGGGTTGGTCTCTTCTGCCAGGCAGCCAGCAACAGAACAAGGGGACACAGGCTCAAGTTGTGCCAGGGGAGGTCTAGGCTGGATGTTAGGAGGAAGTTCTTCACAGAGAGAGTGATTGGCATTGGAATGGGCTGCCCAGGGAGGTGTGGAGTTTCTGTGCCTGGAGGTGTTGAAGCCAAGCCTGGCTGGGGCACTTAGTGCCATGGTCTGGTCAACTGAACAGGGCTGGGTGCTAGGTTGGACTGGATGATCTTGAAGTTCTCTTCCAACCTGGCTGATTCTATGATTCTATGGGACATCTAAGCAGCACTGAAATAAAGGTCAGGGTCCTCTCAGTGCCCTGCTTCCAAAGACACACACCAAAATCCTCAGCTCATGGGTGCTTTGCAATCCCCTTGCAGACTTCTCAGTAAGTCTTGTTAATTCAACAGCAGAAAACTCCCCTCCTGACACAAGGGCTGAGTATCGACAGCACTGCAGGCACAGCCTTGTGGAGCTGCCTTCTGCCTAGGCATATTCACTGCATTTTTTTTCCAAGAATGACCTTGATGGATTTTTTTTTTCCTTCACCCTTGCCTCAGCAGTCTTGAAATCAATGGAATCACAGGAGTGGAAGGCAAAACTTCAAGATAATACAGAATTTTTCAACACCCTTATTATGAACAAACCCATGGCAGACACAAAGGACTCCTTCTGGTATTCAAAGCGTGTGGATTTGCCAAGTAGCCAGCTAAGGAGTATTGATTCTTTTTACTTATGGAAGATCATCTTCACTGCAAGAAGAAAAGCACAGAAGATAGGATGAGATCCAGACTCCAAACTGACCCAGGTTTGTTTGAAAACTCCACTTAGATTCTCTCACTACAGAGATACTCAGAGCAGGACTGGATTTTGACTGGTAAGAGGACATGAAGGCTGTGCTTTGGCAGGGAAATGATCTTAGACTGAGTCTAGATGTGAAGGTGAAAGCCCATCTGAACATTGGTCTGTTCTAGCAAATCAGACAGGGTCCAAGTGTGCAGTATTCCACTTGCCTTGGGCTGGGGTGCAGCAGTGACCACTCTCAGCACAAACCCAAGACTGGGCTGCCTCCATCCTATGTGGCAATTCCTCTGCCTTACTTAACACTGTTATTTACCCACCTCTGTACATATGTTCAGGCCATTTCCCTGGCATGTCTATTGCTATCTGTTTAGTGATGCTGAACTTTGCTGCCTAGGCACTCGGGGGCTCACGGTGCAACGTGCTGGGCTGTGCCAGTAGCTTGGCATGAGCACTTCACCCTGTGCTCCTTTTCCCCACTGGTTTGTGCTCTTTTGTACACAGCACTGATCCCACACATCCCTTACACATGACCCCACAAGTGCCATCCCTTTATGGGGAAGTCTAGTTATTTCTTCCTATCAATCCTTGCCCCCTGCTAAGACAATTATGGCACTCAAGGGCATTATTACACCATGGTGCAAGGTTGTGCAGGTGACCACAGCAGAACAGCTCCTTTTGCTCTGCTTGCATGTAAAATCAAGACCCTGTGATACTGACCTTGTGTAAAATAAAGCACTTGTGATACTGAGATGGCACCAGATACTTCCAGGCTCTACTAACAGCCCTGCCCAGAGGACTTCCCCTTTTGATTAGTGTAACTTCCTTAAAACTCTTATGGGAAAAGTCCCACCAAATGCTGCCTGGAATCCAGACACCTTTTATTTCCTATCTTGCCTTACATTCATTCATTCACTCATTTTGGAGAACTCAGGTAGGCTTCTGAGCATGGGTTTCCTCTAAAGATGTGACATGAACATGCCCAGGAATCTGTCTAAGCACTAATCAATCCTTCAGTGGAACAGACTCTAGTAATAATAGTAATTATCTCTAAAAGCTTTTGAGAGTTTGGCTGTTTTTTACCAGGAATGAATAGAAATGGAAGAGGAGTTATTTCAGGTTATAAAGCCAGGCTGCTGCTGCTGCTGTGCCCATAGAACCATTTTATAGAATCACAGAATGCTTCTATGGGCACAGCAGCATTTCTCTGCCACAAAGATCTTTAATGATCACAGTTCCCCCATAGATTACTTTAGTAGAGCTGTTTCTGCAAGAGACAGGAAAGGAAAAGCAGTCCTGTGGAGAGGGATCTGGGAGTGCTGGTGGATAACATGTTATCCATGGGACAGCAATGTGGCCAAGAGGGCCAATGTGATCTGGGGTTGTATTAAGAAGAGTGTGTCCAGCAGATCAAGGGAGGTTCTCCTCCCCCTCTACTCTACCCTGCTGAGAGCTCATCTTGAGTGCTGCCTTCTGTTTTGGGCTCCTCAGTTGAGGAGGGACAGGGATCTGCTGGAGAGGGTCCAGCAGAGGGCTACGAAGATGATTAGGGGACTGGAGCACTGCCTGATGAGGGGAGGTTGAGGGACCTGGGGCTGCTTAGTCTGGATGAGAGAAGACTGAGAGGGGAATTAATCAATATCTACAAATTTCTGAGGGCTGGGGGTCAGGAGGAGGTGTGTGTGGGGTGGGGGATGGACAGGCTCTGCTCACTGCTCCCTGGAATAGGACAAGGAGCAATGGATGGAAGCTGCAGCACAGAAGGTTCTGCCTCAACACAAGGAGGGACTTCTTTACTGTAAGGGTCACAGAGCACTGGAACAGGCTCCCCAGAGAGGTTGTGCAGACTTCTTCTCTGGAGAGTCTCTGGAGCCTTTCAAGGCCTGTCTGGATGTGTTCCTGTGTGACCTGAGCTAGATTGGATGGTCCTGCTCTGGCAGGGCGATTGGAGTGGGTGATCTCTTTGGGTCCCTTCCAACCCCTGACACCCTGTGATGCTGTGATCCTGTGAAAAGGATTGCAGATGTAGAAGTATAAGCCAGCCTTGGAAAAGTGAGGCAGTTGATGATGAATCACTGTAAATAGCTCACAGCTATTTAGATTTTGTTACTTGAATAAAGAAATTGCTCTATAACATGCTGACATTCCTGATGATCTTGGGAGAAATAATACCAATGTGCCCACAAATCACCCCCAAGTCAAGTTACCCAGCAACAGCAAAACTGCATTTCCCTCCCTCTTGGGCACTCATACACTAGAATGTGGTCCCACACCTCCACCCACTATCCTGTTACAGGTAAACACAGCATTCAGGGGTTCCAAAGCACTGTGGAAAGTCAATCTCAAACCCAATCATTACAAGACACACACACAAAGCTTTCATTAATTCAAGTACAGTAAAGAAGTCTCTGTCAGATACAGCACAAGTCTTTCCATGGGATCTTCACCATTGCTAGAATCTCAGCACTGCTCAGATTTAGAGCTAGAAGGGTAATTAATTCTCCAGGCCAAAACCAAAAACCAACCCAAAAAGCCAAGGTGTTGAAGAGAGCCATGCTTTGTTTCATCTGAGTCATTCGTCTCCACAGTCACTAGGGTTCTAAAGGCAAAATGAGAAGAAGCTTTGTAACCTCATCGCTGTGCTGGTCCTGTAAGGCACCTGGCACAGAATACCTTCATCATCAACCCTATCCCTGGATGTTTTCAAGGCCAGGCTGGGTGTGGGTCTTAGCAACCTGATCTTGTGGAAGGTGTCCCTGCCTGTGGCAGGAAGGTTGGAACTACGTAATCCTTAGAATCATGGAATCATAGAATCATGGAATCAACCAGGCTGGAAGAGACCTCCAAGATCATCCAGTCCAACCTAGCACCCAGCCCTGTCCAATCAATTAGACCATGGCACTAAGTGCCTCAACCAGGCTTTTCTTGAGCACCTCCAGGGAAAGTGACTCCACCACCTCCCTGGGCAGCCCATTCCAGTGCCAATCACTCTCTCTGCCAACAACTTCCTCCTAACATCCAACCTAGACCTCCCTTGGCACAACTTGAGGCTGTGTCCCCTTGTTCTGTTGCTGGTTGCCTGGCAGAAGAGACCAACCCCACCTGGCTACAGCCTCCCTTCAGGTAGTTGTAGACAGCAACGAGGTCAGCTCTTGGGGTGCCTTCCAGCCCTGATGATTCTGTGATCCAAGCCACTTGGAGTGGGAGATCATTTGAAGCAACTGCTTGTGAAAACAGGCAGGAGGCTTCAAGCCTTTTGTTGGCAAATCCTGTGGATGTCTGAAAACTGTAATCATTGTTTACAACCTCCTGCAATTGGTGGCAGAAGGAAAATAAGCACAAGCCTGAGTATCAGCACACTCCTTCACTGCTCTGTCACTGTGGCTGATGCCAGCACACTCCTTCACTGCTCTGTCTCTCAGACTGATGCCATTCCCAGAAAGGAGGAGAGAAAACAGAAGAGAAGATGAGGGCTCCAGACCAGGGCTGTGCAGTGCCTGGAGATCAGCTCCACTTGAAAATTTGCCTCAGTTTGTGGTGTAAAAACTTCCTCCCACTCCCCAGTCGTTTTTCATTGCACTCTCAGCTGCACACCATTGTCATTGTTCCTTCTGCTGGGAGAATGAAAGGCATCAGTTCTAAAAATACAGCCCTCGTGCTCTGACTGTGTTGGAAAACTCATCCACATTAACTGCCCCTTGGCTTGCCAGAGCTGCACAGCTTGGTGCCTCTCCTACCAAAGAGGGACTTCAGTTAGGACCCATCATGATACCAGAGCCAGGGCTATGGAGGGGAGAGCTGCATGTTGCTGGAGTTTGCACTGTTCTCAGCTCACAGGCACCTTGCAGACACTTTCAGGTGGCTGCAGAAGGAATTTTTTTCCAGCCAGAAGTAAACACAAAGGTGTTGGCCTCTCTGGGAGATGGAAAGCAGTTAACTTTGGAGCTAATTACAGGAAGGCTGTCAGAGGCTGACAGATGTATTGTCCTGATGAAGAGCCTGCTGCTGATTCTGCTGCAAGGAAGGGAATAATTCCTCTCTCCTTCTCTCAGCAGGCCCACGACATCAGGGAGCAAGAAGACAAGGATGTCAGGACTTCTAATTATGCACCAGGAACCTGTGAAATCAGAGCATTAGAAGTGTTAGCTAAAAATAATGCCCAAGGTGATGGAGTCAAGCAGCACGAGAAGAAAGAGTGCAGTGGTGGGAGTGAGGGGTTGAAGAAGAGGTCTTCTGCTCGACCTCTTGCTGGTGGGGTCCAGCGAGGCTCCTCAGCAGTGATTTTCAGGGCATAACTACAGTTTTATATCTGCCAAAGCCTTGCCTGCATTTTATTTTGAGCCATGTTTCTGAAAGTGGTTTTAAATTCAGTTGGAAATGTTGGCAGTACCTTCTAGGCAGCCACTTGTCCTCCAGCCCACAGCAAAACTGCCTGCTGCTGAAGAGGGGAAAGGACATCTACTGGTTAGGCTCAGACTTTGAAACTCTGATCTTAGTTCCCAGCTCAGCCATAAAGAGGTCAAGTTAAGACACTAAAGCACCCTCTCAAGAAAACATTAATTGAAGAGTCACTTGAAATGATCTGCATAAAAAGGAACTTGTGGATATTGATGTTTTGTCCAAAAATAATCTGTTGTGTAAAATATAAGTCACAGGAACCACCTTGGAGAAGTGTTTACTGAAAATCTACCTGCATCCTTACTAAGAGATGATCCACTAAAGCAGATGCAGGTCATGGAATCATAGAATCAACCAGGGTGGAAGAGACCTCCAAGATCACCCAGGCCAACCTAGCACCCAGCCCTGGCCAATCAACCAGACCATGGCACTAAGTGCCCCAGCCAGGCTTGGCTTCAACACCTCCAGGCACGGCCACTCCACCACCTCCCTGGGCAGCCCATTCCAATGCCAATCACTCTCTCTGACAACAACTTCTTCCTATCATCCAGCCTAGACCTCCCCTGGCACAGCTTGAGGCTGTGTCTCCTTGTTCTGTTGCTGGGTGCCTGGCAGAAGAGACCAACCCCACCTGGCTACAGCCTCCCTTCAGGTAATTGTAGACAGCAATGAGGTCTGCCCTGAGCCTCCTCTTCTGCAGGCTGCACACCCCCAGCTCCCTCAGCCTCTCCTCACAGGGCTGTGCTCCAGGCCCCTCACCAGCTTCGTTGCCCTTCTCTGGACACCTTCCAGTACCTCAATGTCTCTCTTGAACTGAGGAGCCCAGAACTGGACACAGCAGTCAAGGTGTGGCCTGACCAGTGCTGAGTACAGAGGAATTTGCCTCAAACTAGCACATCTCCAAAAGCCAAAAGGCAGGCAGTGATCTTGCCCTTTACCTGGGGATTAGTTTGGGTATTGCAGCACTGTTTAGGAGGACTCAGGTCCAGCTGGAGTTCTTCACAGATGCTCATAATGGTCTCAGGCTTTACAAGCCTCCCTCATTTTTCAGTGAATCAAGGCTGATGCAAAGCCAGCATGCCCTCCTGAGCAGTGCAGCAGGCTTGGTGTTCATTGAGAAGCTCATTAGGTGATGTGACTGGCTGGGTCACTCACAACCTCAAACCTCCTAATGAGTCACACTGCCCTGCCAGACCAAGGGGCATTTGTTGGCATGTTTTTGATGGCAACAGTCCTGGGGCTTATTACCTCGGAGATATTTTATTTGACCAGCTCCAAATTGCACAAGGACAAAGCAGAAAGCAAAGCAGCAGGGAGGAAGGAATGATCAGCCCTGGTGTTTGAAGCACAGGGATGTGCATTTCTGCCTTTATGATTGTCAACAAACCACATTACTGATTGGCTTGGCAGAGAATCAGGGCAGAGCAGTTTAGCTGGGATTAGATGGAGAAAGATCTCTGCAGATCATTTCAAGTGAGAAACTGTTTACAGAAACATTTATATCACATGGAGGGAAGACCCAGGGAATTACTAAGAACCAAGAAAGGTGTAACAGCTAAATGAAATACTGAGCTCAAGAGCTGGGTCATTCAGAACAAGAGCAAGTTCTGCCAGACAATCAACAAGGGGACACAGCCTCAAGTTGTGCCAGGGGAGGTCTAGGCTGGATGTTAGGAGGAAGTTATTGGCAGAGAGAGTGATTGGCATTGGAATGGGCTGCCCAGGGAGGTGGTGGAGTCCCCATCTCTGGAGGTGTTGAACAAAAGCCTGGCTGGGGCACTTAGTGTCATGGTCTGGTTGATTGGCTAGGGCTGGGTGCTAGGTTGGCCTGGATGATCTTGGAGGTCTCTTCCAACCTGGTTGATTCTATAGTTTTGTGATTCTGTGATTTCAGTTGGAAATTGTAGTTTCATTTATAATTGCACTGAAGTAAAAATCTTGCCTATAACCCCCAAAAGAGCCTTATTTGTTTACAACAGATGTGGCTTAGTGTTCTGCTTTCTTTCACTAGTACAAATCAATAGTTTCTATATTAAAGGCAGTGAATTCACAGGGTGGAAAATCAATGCTAAGCAGAAAGGAAGAGACTCGTGCAGCAAAGTAGCAGGTAGGGCTCTTCTCACTCTGCAGGCACTATAGCATATCAAAGGTATTTTCCCTGTTCTGCTAAGCCCACTCAAATATTCAGGATTTGCCTCTTCTGGACAGGAAAAAAAAAAAAAGAAGAAAAGAGGAAAAAAAAAAAGGGAAGAAAAAGAATTTTAGCTTTTCAAATGCAGCATTTCAAGAATGTAAGATCTTGCATTTTGTCTTGAGCTTCCTATTTTTGTGTTGCTTAGCAGGCCAAAATAAAACCCCACATTGGCCAAAGAAGATGTGATGCTCCACAGCAAACTATAGAGGAGAACCATCCTTCGGTACGTGATATGCTTGCAGCAATGTGAGCAAAGACACAGCTCCCTTTATTGCTCTCAAACACTCCTAAAAGAAATCAACTTTTATGTGAACAGTTTTCCCTGTGTGAAAAGCAGGCAGAAGGAAAGAGAGATGAGACACAAAGTGCAGGATGGAAACCAGTGGGGAAAACACTTAGCGTGCCTGGGGAGTGCTTTGTTTAGAGTCATGCAGAAATAACCTGTAGCTTTGGGACCTGATTCATCTTCTGCTGAAGTCAGTTGGGATTTAGACATTGCCTCTAAACAGGAGAATTCAGTCATAGAATCACAGAATCAAGCAGGTTGGAAGAGACCTCCAAGCTCATCCAGTCCAACCTAGCACCCAGCCCTAGCCAATCAACCAGACCATGGCACTAAGTGCCTCAGCCAGGCTTTGCTTCAACACCTCCAGTGATGGTGACTCCACCACCTCCCTGGGCAGCCCATTCCAATGCCAATCACTCTCTCTGCCAACAACTTCCTCCTAACACCCAGCCTGAACAGGTGATCCACTCAAAGCATCCTCTCCACGGACAGAGAGAGGTGCAGGCAAGTGCTGAGAGGACTCAGGAAAATGAAGTGTGGCTGTTGCTCTGCACAGAAGTCTCTTCTCTTTAGAGAAGACAGTGTGTGATTCACATGGCCCTTGCACTGCAGCCACACACCTCTCAAAGGTAGCACATCTTTCATCTTTGTGTTTTTAATAAGGAGCAAATGAAAGTAATCCAGCAACCAATGAACCCTTTCAGTCTCCATCATTTCTATCTCCATTACATCTGTTACCTGATTACTCAACCCACATTCACTTTTATTCCTTTACCATTATCTCCTCTGTCTACAACCATTCAATGACAAGCCAGAAGATGAGTCCTAATCTCCTCTTAAAGTCTGGGCAGCTTCAGTTCTCTGTAGGGCATATGAGATGTACTGAAGTGGCCTCTTCATCTCCATGTTTGCATAAAGACCAGGCTCTTGCTTGCTCTGGCAGTGATTTTCCACCAGTGTGATAGTGTCCAGTATTTCTACTCCAGATCACCTCTGAGATGCTCATGGTTTAGCAGTAGCCCACAACTGTCAGAGCAGAAGCCAGAGTCTGTGGCAGGGGAGGTCTAGGCTAGATGTTAGGAGGAAGTTGTTGGCAGAGAGAGTGATTGGCATTGGAATGGGCTGCCCAGGGAGGTGGTGGAGTCACCATCCCTGGAGGTGTTGGAGTCAGCCTCCCTGGAGGTGTTGAAGCCAAGCCTGGCTGGGGCACTTAGTGCCATGGTCTGGTTGATTGGCCAGGGCTGGGTGCTAGGTTGGACTGGAGGAGCTTGGAGGTCACTTCCAACCTGGCTGATTCTGTGATACGATGATTTTTTAATTCTAAAGATACCCAGAATCATTCCCTGAGCACATCACATCCACTCCACTGCTATTATTTTCTCATAATTACATGTTTTAATTTTTTAAAGGAAGAGAATCAGTGCAAGCAAATTCACTTCTCAGGAGAGGTGACTGTTCCCAAAGGAAAAACTGGAAATGCAATATCCTGAGCATTTCTGCTTCTGCAATCTCTTTGTTCATCCAAATTCTCACTTAGAAATGATTTCTAATTTCAAAATGCAGCAGAGAATGAAAGCTTAGTTCCCATCTGTTCTTGGCTTCATGGTTTCTGCTTCCTGAGACCATTTCCAGAAGCACATTCGTTATACATTCTTGCAGAGCAAGTGTGGCTATTGTCTGCAAAAGCACTTACTGGAGCAGCCACTGAGCATTAATAAACATGACACCTCTCCTGTTTTCTTCAGGCAGTGAGCTTTCTGCATCAAGTCATCCACCCAACAAGGATCACTGTTTTCACAGGTACTGCTATGCAATAATTATCAGGCAAAAGCATCAGCTGAGTGAGCCAGTCTTTGGAACACCTGATAACAATTGGAATGCAAATCCCAACCTGACTTTATTTACAGCACCCACTAGATGCCAGCACAAATTTAGCAAGAGGAGCTGGATTTCTGAGCAAAGAGCCTGTGCTTCTTCACATTTGGAGCAGCATGTGGACTGGGATTACCAGAGGGATGTGCAGATGACTGAGGCATTTTTATCTTCCTTTTCTTTAGGACAGATGTCATGGGAAGAGGTCTAGCATCATTTCCTGAGTGCAGGGGCCCAAACAATTTTCTCTGTGATGAGATTTCTCATTTCCTCTGGTTTACCAGCTATAAAGGCTTTTCACAGCCCTTTCCTTGCACAGTAGGTGGGTACATATAATGACATACCCAGATATGTGTGACATTGGATGGCATGCAATTTTCTGTGCCATTTTAGGAGTAGCAGCTATAACTTCACTCTCCAGACCTGCAACTTTTCCCAGATGGGGCTGGTAGGAGGAACAAGAAGGGTGTTAGATTGAGAAGCAACTCTCAGGAGTAGAGCTCTTCCAAACACAAGTTCCACTGTCCATAACCTGCATCGAGATGGTGATGGCAGCAGGAATAAGTCCATTTATTTGGGACAACATGTAGATGAACTCCAGAAAAACAAGGTGGTTTTTACATGAAGATCCATGCAGAGCTAACCCTGGAGCTGAAAGGACTGCATCTCCAGAAGAAAACTTTCCTGCTCACTCTACATGTGCTACTGCTGCCTGGAAACTCAGCCCTGAGCAGGGTTTTGTGATGGATGCACAATCTGCTCATACACAACCACTGTCATGAGTTGGCTAATCTTAGCCAGGCAGTTGGAGTACAGATAACTTTGGCATCCACTTATTTGCAATGATATGGTTGTGTGATGGGTTGGGAGTTACCTGCCCCCCCACTCTTATGAAACCACCCAGACTAGACTCAGCTGGCTGGAAGTTAAAGAATGAAGCTTTCTAGTCACAGCTTAGCACAAGATACAAGCAGATAGTTACAATATTTACAGATACAGACAGAAATAGACAAGTTAAAAGTAATACAGAAACACAGCAGCCCTCCCAGAAACCAGAGTCCCAACCACCCTTCCACCTTCTTTCCAGCCCTCTACCTTATTCCAGAGTCTGCCTTATGTGCAAGGTGCAGTTGGAGAATTGGCAAGGGGAGGTTAGAAGCAGAAGGATCAGTTACACAGAAGAAACCCAGGGAGAAACACTGACTCCAACAGACAAACACACACACACACTTTGTCTTATCTATGTGGCACAGCCTGGAGCTGTGCTTGGGATTGTGCCTACCCAGGTGCAGGACCTTACACTTGGCCTTGTTGAATGCCATGAGGTCGGCCTGGGCACAGCTCTGCAGCCTGTGCAGGTCCCTCTGGATGGATCCCTGCCCTCTAGCAAGTCGACTGTGCCACACAGCTTGGTGCCATCTGCAAACTTGCTGAGGGTGGGTTTTTTTGGCAAGTATTCCCTTCAAGGACTCTTAACATCAAAAGAATCCTCATAAGAAGTTAGGATTGCTACAGCTTTTACATATTTTACACCATAAAAGAATGCAACTTAACCCTAACTCTGTCCTGTTCCTGCTCACGTGGTTGCTATTTTTCTCCTGGTGTCAGAGCAGCTGGAAGAAAGCTGCTGAATAAAGGAATAAATCCAGGCAGGATGTTACGGGGATGATGGAAGATCTCCAGGGAGCAAAGTCAAGGTCGCTGGTGCGGTGCTGTGCTGTGCTCTGACTGTAGCAGCGGTTTGGGCACGTGAGACAGGGGTGATTTTTTCCTAAGGTGGAATAAACCTTGTTGGAAGTGAGATGTTTAATCAGCACCTTTGCTGATAGGCAGTGTTACAGGTGATTAAGCAGGAGCTTGTCCTCCTGTGAAGATGTGAAATTACTCAGGAGTGCCAGCAGTCTGGAAGGACAGTTGCAGAGTATGGTATTGGAAGGAGGATGAGTAGGTGATGAGAGGCAATGCAGGTAGCGAAGAAAGCTTTGATATTCCCTGTGATTCCCCTTGGGATTGGGATTTGGGGCCAATGCTGACTGATTGGGAAGTAATGAAACCTTCTGTGGTTGCTGATTGACTCCTGTGCTCAGTGAAGCTGGAAGCTCTGGAGCTCTGTGCATGAACACAGCGACAGCAAGGATGGACGCTTGTGCCTCTCTTTCTGCCTTGCAACTGGAAAGCTTTGCAGGACTCCTAATTTGTATATAGAATTGTAGAATCAACCAGGTTGGAGGAGACCTCAAAGATCACTCAGTCCAACCTATCCAATCAACTAGACAGTGGCACTAAGTGCCCCAGCCAGGCTTTACTTGAACACCTCCAGTAGCAGTGACTCCACCACCTCCCTGGGCAGCCCATTCCAATGCCAATCACTCTCTCTGCCAGCAACTTCCTCCTAACATCCAGCCTAGACCTCCCCTGGCACAACTTCACCACAGAGAAGTGAGACAAAGCTGGTGAGGGGCCTGGAGCTCAGCCCTGTGAGGAGAGGCTGAGGGAGCTGGGGGTGTGCAGCCTGCAGAAGAGGAGGCTCAGGGCACACCTCATTGCTGTCTACAACTACCTGAAGGGAGGCTGTAGCCAGGTGGGGTTGATCTCTTCTCCCAGACAACCAGCAACAGAAGAAGGGGACACAGTCTCAAGTTGTGCAGGGGAGGTCTAGGCTGGATGTTAGGAGGAAGTTGTTGGCAGAGAGAGTGATTGGCATTGGAATGGGCTGCCCAGGGAGGTGGTGGAGTCACCTTCCCTGGAGGTGTTGAAGCAAAGCCTGGATGAGGCATTTAGTGCCATGGTCTGGTTGATTGTCCAGGGCTGGGTGCTAGGTTGGACTGGATGATCTTGGAGGTCTCTTCCAACCTGCTTGATTCTATGGGGGCTACTTCATGTGCCTGGGGTAGATGTCTCAGGCAAGCAGCAATGACATGATTCTTTCTCATGCACCAAGCAGGTTAGCAGAATGTAAGCCATATGTACCCTACTTTGTGTGCTACTTGTAAACACAAATGGATCTTGGCATTAATAAGGCAATCACATAAGGAAACAGTGCCAGCTGAGTGTCCATAGGCTTCACCACAGAACCACAGCTTGGAAGAGACCTTTGAGACTCTTAAGTCAATCCACTTGCCTAGAGCTCTCAACCCCACCAACGCTGCTAAGCCACTACCATTAAACCAGGTCCTTAAGCACCCTGCCCTTGGGTCTTTTAGATAGCTCCCGGGATGGTGACTCCAACCACTTCCTTGGGCAGACTGTTCCAGTGCTTGACAACCCTTGCTGTGAAGAATGTTTTACTAATACCCATCCTGAATCTCTCCTGGCACAACTTGAGGCCATTTCCTTTTGTCCTGTTTCTTGCTGGATGTGAGAAGAAATGTATCCCTTCTCCAGCCTCCTTTGAGGTAGTTACAGAGGGCGACGAGGTCTCTCCTCAGCCTCCTCTTATGGAAACTAACCAACCCAGACAGGGCTTGTGTACAAGTGACAGCATGTGGGCTGAAAATATCTGGCAGGCATCCTTTTGGGTGATCTGTGTGGTGTGCAGCCAAGGCTTGGTGATTAATTGTTCTAAACAGAAGGTGAGCTGTAGAGAATTGGTCCTGGACCCTGCTGTAATGGAGGGGTAATTAATTAATCTGAGATCATATGTTTCCAAAATGGATATTCTTTATTGATTTTGATATTCAGAACTCTCACCACCCCCAACCACTAATATTAATAATAATCAGTTCTCTGCACTGTCATGGAAACATCATACAAAGGAAGAAGCAGATCTAGAAAGAACTAGCAAAATATATATAAACATTAATTGAACTGGAAGAGAAGGTTCCTGCAGTCAGTACACCACCTGCCCACTAGGTGGACCCAAGGAGCTTCTTTCTGCTTATGGCAGAAGGCAATGCTGAATTACAAGAGGCTTTAGGTATTTACTCTCAATATATCTCCCGACTCACAGGGCCAGCCTCAGCTTCAAACAGAACCCAAATGCTTTCAGGGAATTCTGTTACTGTCTTGTCAGCTGCTGAGGCTTCTGGTTCTTTCCAGGCTTCACAGAGTGCTGGGGAAAGGAGGCAGACTATCTGTGACTCAGTCCTGGCTCTCTGGAGGACCTGTGTTTCTCTTCCAGGGCTCCTCATCTTGGCAGGTGTAGGCAGGATGTCTTGTGATGTGCAGTCTCAGCACAGATGTCACGCTGGCTGTGCAGGCTGATCCCATGGAGGTATCTAGAGCCTGTTCCTGGTAAACTCAAGGCAGTGGAGTTTTCAGGTTACAAAACGGCAATGATCAACACCAGCAGGCAGCAGCAAGCAAGCACAAATACAAGGGCAGAGCACGTTGTGTTACCTGCTCATCTCTTTTATCAATACAGCCCAAGACTAATGGACCTTTGGATACAGAACAGAATAGAATCATAGAATCAACCAGTCTGGAAGAGACCTCCAAGATCATCCAGTCCAACCCAGCACCCAGCCCTGTCCAATCAACCATCCTGCAGCTCTGCTGTGGTTCCCCTGTTTGAGAGCAGCAGAGACAACATGCCATGGCTCAGAGCCATAGCACTCGAACAATAATCCCACATCCCTAAATGACTATTGGGATTGCCTCACAAGACCCCCTCTAATTGTCATCTCTATAGGTTTTCACCTCACATTTCCTTCACCAGCCTCAGCCCTTCTGTCTCTCCTGGGTTGAATCTTGCTTCCAAGTAAGAGTTAACTGCTTGATTAGTTCTTCCTAGAATAGAATAGAATCAATCAGGCTGGAAGAGACCTCCAAGATCATCCAGTCCAACCTAGCACCCAGCCCTAGCCAGTCAACCAGACCATGGCATTAAGTGCCTCATCCAGGCTTTTCCTGAACACCCCCAGGGATGGTGACTCCACCACCTCCCTGGGCAGCCCATTCCAATGCCAATCACTCTCTCTGACAACAACTTCCTCCTAACATCCAGCCTATACTTCCCCCGGCACAACTTGAGGCTGTGTCCCCTTGTTCTGTTGCTGGTTGCCTGGGAGAAGAGACCAATCCCCACCTGGCTACAGCCTCCCTTCAGGTAGTTGTAGAGAGCAATGAGGTCTGCCCTGAGTCTCCTCTTCTCCAGGCTAAACAACCCCAGCTCCCTCAGCCTCTCCTCATTCCTAGTTAACTGCCCTGGCAAAAATTGGCTTCTTTGTGTGTGGCTAAATTTCATTTCAATTCCTATTGAAGAGAATGCCTATTGTCAGCCTTCCTATGAGAGAAGAAGCAGGCAGTAGGAGAAGCTCTGATCTGTGGCTTGCAGCAGGAAAGTGATGCCAGAAGCTTCACAGAGATCCTCAGGGACCTTGTACTGGAGAAGCTGATTTTTTTTCCCCCCTCTATCAACCTCACATCTTGACATGCAAACAGGGTTTTCAAATCTCAGGATGGCAGTAAAGTGGCTGTTCAGAATCAGATCTTCTGGCTTGCAAACAACTGTGGGAGACACATGAGGGAGGGCAATAAAGATAGCTGAGGAGGTAAGTGTCCTGTTGCTCCACAGTGTTACCCTGAAGTATTACTTTCTGGGATGAAACTCTGAATTAAGTGATTCCATTTAGCACAATTCAAGAAGATATAAACAGCTCAAGCTCAACACAGCTGCAATGAAGCACATTTTGCATATGTCTTTACACCAAGAGCTGGGCTCATTTCCCACTGAAACCCAGCAGCAGCCCAGAGCAGCAGCATAGAGGAAGTCAGCACAGAACACTGAACTCAAACTCTGACAACTCAAGTCTGTTGACCTCCCAAATATTTCCTCTCTAAGAAAATATCTTGTTGTGAGCTGACTAAGCTGGAGAGACCTCACCTGGAGTACTGCATCCAGTTCTGAAGCCCCCATTACAAGAGGGATGTGGAGATGCTGGAGTGTGTCCAGAGAAGGGCCAGGAGGATGCTCAGAGGGCTGCAGCAGCTCTGCTGTGAGCACAGACTGAAAGAGTTGGGGCTGTGCAGGCTGGAGAAGAGGAGGTTCCCAGGTGACCTTCTTGTGGCCTTCCAGGATCTGAAGGGGGCCACAAAAAAAGCTGGGGAGGGACTTTCTAGGCTGTCAGGGAGTGACAAGACTGGGAGGAATGGAGCAAAGCTGGAGCTGGGGAGATTCAGACTGGCCATGAGGAGGAAGTTGTTGAGCATGAGAGTGGTGAGAGGCTGGAATGGGGTGGCCAGGGAGGTGGTTGAGGCCCCATGGCTGGAGGTGTTTAAGGCCAGGCTGGCTGAGGCTGTGGGCAGCCTGCTCTAGGGTAGAGTATCCCTGCCCGTGGCAGGGGGTTGGAACTGGCTGATCTTTGTGGTCCCTTCCAACCCTGACTGATTCTATGGTGACTTGAAGTGTTGTTAAGATCCTTGCACCAGAAACATCTGCAGTTGCTTTATTTGCTGCATGCTTCTCTGGTCTGACTGGCCACATGGGGCTGTTCTCTTGCCCTAACACTTTTCTGGTTGGACTTACAGAATGACAGGAGGAGTCTTTTTTGCTCACATGTCTCTGAAAACTGTTGTTTCCTTCTGAAGATGCTTTGAAAACACGAGCACAGATGTTGAAGTGCCCCAAATTCTGTATTTGGTGCTTCATCCTCTGCTGCTTTTTGAAAAGCTGAATATTGGGCTCAGAACAATTTGTTAGTGCTTCTCTCACTGCTGCTTATTTTTAGCCTCAGAAGCCAGTGGACCGTTCAGGCAACTCTGGCTGCATTTTTATTTTGGCTTCAGATGCCAGAGCCCTTTGGGATTTTGCAGTCAAGAGCTGACTCAAAGGAAGACCAGCACAGCACAACATCTCTCCTCCACCACTTGCTATGACCGTGCTGCAGGGCTACACAGAGCTGTGCCCACTCACAATGTTTATGTAGGACTAAACCCCACCTGGAGTCCTGTGTGCAGTTCTGGAGCCCCCAACACAAGAAGGACGTGGAACTCTTGGAGCCAGTCCAGAGGAGGGCCACAGAGATGCTCAGAGGGCTGCAGCAGCTCTGCCATGAGGACAGACTACAAGAGTTGGGGCTCTGCAACCTGCAGAAAAGAAGGCTTCAAGGAGACCCTGTAGGGGCCTTCCAGCGTCTGAAGGGGGACTACAGGAAGGCTGGGGAGGGACAATTGACAAGGTCTGGTAATGACAGGATGAGGAGGAATGGGTTTAAAGTGGCAGAGGGGAGATTCAAAGTAGATGTTAGGACAGAGTTGTTTGCAGTGAGGGTGGTGAGACACTGGCACAGGTTGCCCTGGGAGGTTGTGGTGCACAGAAGCACTGAATGTGATCAAAGCCTGAATGAGAACCTGCTAACTCTTTAAGCATTAATCATAGAATCAACCGTTTTGGAAGAGACCTCCAAGATAGAATAGAATAGAATCAACTATGTTGGAAAAGACCTCCGAGATCATCCAGTCCAACCTAGCACCCAGCCCTGGCCAATCAACCAGACCATGGCACTGAGTGCCTCATCCAGGCTTTTCCTGAACACCTCCAGGGATGGTGACTCCACCACCTCCCTGGGCAGCCCATTCCAGTGGCAAATCACTCTCTCTCATCCTGTCCAACCTGTTACCCAGCCCTGTCCTGTCCTCTCCGGTTCCAGTGTTTATTCTGAATTACAAATGGAACCAGACCTCACTAAGTCTATGGGTAGATGAGTGCCCAGGCTGGGATCACCCACTCATAAGGTATTTCCATCCCACAAAACCACCACTTTCCCACTCTGGGAAAGGTTCACTATCTTCTGCTCTTCTTGGAGGAGCAAATCTTTGTCAATGTTTACAGCTTCCCTCTATCTTTTCTCACTTTGAAGGCATCATGAATGCGTGGGCTTTAGAAGAATGTATAGAGTAAAATATAGAATAATGGCCCCAGAATAGCTCATGGAGTACAAAGACATTTTGGCACTTGAAGTTACATATAAAATATGTATTAACCCCATGGGGAAATGAGAAACCTGGTTCCAAAGCCTCCCCTCACTTGTGTTTCCCAGATCCTCTTGCAAAGAGATTTATGGAGGGCTTTCTCATGCCTGAGATGTGCTGGGTTATCACCAATTCATACACCTGAGCTCTGCCTCATTGCAGAGTCCTTTTGAACTGTCCCAAGTTCTGAAGCCCACAGCACCACGCAACAAGAACAGCCAAGGGCTGGCAGAAGCTCTTCGTGTCTGAGTTAACCACTGAAGTGCTGTAAGACCCAAGCAACTGCTGATGAGGATGCTATGGAGTTCCACACAGCATGCAGTGAAAGTAGAGTCTGAACACAGAGAACCAAGCTGGCAAAACGGCACAGACACACCAGCCTTAGCAGAAAGTGCAGAGCAGCTTTGCACCATCAGCCACAGATGAACATTGCCTTGAAGTTCCTGGCTTTTCTTTAACCCTCAAAGCACTGCCTTGCCACAGGAATGCCAGTGAAATGGATGATTGGAAGAGAGGTTTAAGCTGTGAGCAAATTGCACAACATCATTAGCTTCCCTCTAATGTGTCTGACACATCCAATGCACCCACACATTGCCAAACATCTTCCACACAAATTACTCTTTCCTAAAAGAAGACATAGAAAAAGAGGGGGGGAGGGAAAGCCTATTTTGTGTTGGTCTAAACCTAAAGCCTATCCCTAATCTAACCCTAAATTGAACCCTACCCCTAACTTGTAACCCCTAAACCCTAACCATAACACTAATGCTAACACTTAACCCCAAGCTTAACCTATACCCTAACACTAACCCCTAACCTTAACCTAAGCCCATTGCTCAAACAGGTGCACCATAAATACCCCAACCTTTCATGATCAGGTTCCTGCCTGGTGAATGTGGGGCAAGCTGTGGATGTAGGGAAGGGAGACAAAGCTGGTGAGGGGCCTGGAGCACAGCCCTGTGAGGAGAGGCTGAGGGAGCTGGGGGTGTGCAGCCTGCAGAAGAGGAGGCTCAGGGCAGACCTCATTGCTGTCTACAACTACCTGAAGGGAGGCTGTAGCCAGGTGGGGTTGATCTCTTCTGCCAGGCAGCCAGCAACAGAACAAGGGGACACAGTCTCAAGTTGTGTCAGGGCAGGTCTAGGCTGGGTATTAGGAGGAAGTTGTTGTCAGAGAGAGTGATTGGCATTGGAATGGGCTGCCCAGGGAGGTGGTGGAATTGCCATCCCTCGAGGTGTTGACAAAAAGCTTGCATGGGGCACTTAGTGCCATGGTCTGGTTGATTGGCTAGGGCTGGGTGCTAGGTTGGACTGGCTGATCTTGGAGGTCTCTTCCAACATGGCTGATTGTATGATAAAATGTGTGCCTCTGTCCTTGTGCCATGCTCTTAATTCCTCTTTTATCCACCAAACCTACTGAATTATTGCTGTGTTTGAAGAGTTTGCAACATTATTTCCCCACCCTTTCATTTAACTGAAGGTTTACTGTTTGGTTTCACAGCTAATGCTTGCAAAAAAAACCCTCAACCCCCTACATTTTATTTTCCCTTAGCTCAATTTTCCCCTCTTTAACTGCTTGCTGACAGGGAACATAGTGAGAAGAGAGATGGAGGGGAAAAAGGGGAACCATGGCATTTAGAAGAGCTGCTTCTCATTGACCTCTTTCTATCCTTGCATTTCCAATGCACTCTTCAGGTCACTTGTCTATGCTAAAAGCTGAGTGAGAAGCTTTGAATGCTGCATCTCAAGCACTACACCACATTAGCTGGAATTCACTCAAACAGCAGAGCTTGCTTCAGAGGAGGGAAGCCTCTGCTTATTCTTGCTCTCAGATAAAGAGCTCTGCTCCTTAAAAATCTCTCTTGAAACACTGTTTGGAATTAGGAGTAACCATAGAGAGGGACTGTTTAGAAGGGCTTGGAGGGATAGGATAAGAGGCAATGGTTGGAAACTGGAACAGGGGAGATGTAAGTTGGACAACATGAGGAAGTTCTGTACAGTGAGGGTGGTGGGACACTGTAACAGGTTGCCCAGGGGTGTGGTTGAGGCCCCATCCCTGTAAGAAAAGAGATATTCTTTGGGTCACACCAACCCCATGAAAGCTCCATGCTTGGGGCACAGTGGCTGTAAACTGCCCAGTAGAAAAGTACCTGAGGACATTGATGGACATCCAGCTGCAGATGAACCAATGAGTGTCTAGGTGGCCAAGAAGGCCACCAACATCCTGGATCAGCAATATTGTGACTATCAGGACCAAGGAAGGGATTGCCCCTCTGGCCTCAACACTGGTGCAGCCACAACTTGCATTCAGTTTCAGGCTGCTTACTGCAAGAAGGATATTTAGGGGCTGGAACAGCAACAAAGCTGGGGAAGGGTCTGGAGAACAGGGCTGGGGAGGAGCAGCTGAGGGACCTGGGGGTGTTTAGTGTGGAGGAGGTTGAAGGGAGACCTCATTTCACTCTACAACTTCCTGAAAAGAGGTTGGAGTGAGGTGGAGATTGGCCTCTTCTCCTTAGTATCAAGTGATAGGAGAGGAAATGACCTCAAGCTGCCCCAGGGGAGATTAGGCTGGATAGGAGAAGAAGCTTGCTGCCTGAAAGGGTTCTCAAGCTGCCCCAGGGGAGGTTAGGCTGGATAGGAGAAGCAGCTTGCTGCCTGAAAGGGTTCTCAAGCTTTCCCAGGGGAGGTTAGGCTGGATAGGAGAAGAAGCTTGCTGCCTGAAAGGGTTCTCAAGCTGCCCCAGGGGAGGTTAGGCTGGATAGGAGAAGAAGCTTGCTGACTGAAAGGGTTCTCAAGCTGCCCCAGGGGAGGTTAGGCTGGATAGGAGAAGAAGCTTGCTGACTGAAAGGGCTCTCCAAGCCTGCTACAGGCTGCTCAGGGAGGTGGTTGAATCCTCATCCTTGGAGATGTTTCAAAGAGGCAGAGATGTGGTGCTGAGAGCCACGGTTTAGCCCCAGCCTTAGTAGTTACAGGATTGTTGGGCTGCATGATCTTAAAGGGTTTTTTTTTTTAACCCAAGTGATTCATGGATTCAAACAAAACAATTCAACCATTTTTCAACCCAAATGATTAAACAATTCATGGTGTTCAAGTAACATATGGCCATGGCACTTTGGGATGTGGTTTAATAGCCATGGTGGCATTGGGTTGGTGGCTGGACTGGAGGATCTTAAAAGGCTTTTCCAACCAAAATAATTCTATGGCAGCACAATACTACTTACCCATGAGCTCCCAGTTCAGGCAAGTACTTAAGCTCATCATAAGTTAGCAGCTAAACAGAGAGAAGCTCAGCCTAAGTGAGCAGACCCAGCCAGTGCCCGTGAGGTGATGTTCAAGCAATGAGTAATTGCCTACCCTACCGAGCCGGGGGGCCAACCAGGCCCCCCGGCCTTTAGATCCCCTCCACCATTCACCCAGTGAAGCACCCTGGGGACTCACCAGTGATGATGGGAGGAGGATCCCTCTGCCCAGTTGGGCAAGCTTAGGGCTTCTGCCTTCCCTGGGGCTGATTATAAAGGGGAGTGGGCAGGGAGGGCAAAGTGGCCACACCTGGGGTGGGAGGGGCCTCAACAGAACCCAGGTGCTGTGGGTTTGGGGATAAAAGGGCAAAACGTGGGGTGGGAAAGGGACAGGTATGGTGGAAGAGGGAAAGAGGTGCTGAAAGGAGGGAGATGGAAAAGAAAAGAGAAGATAAGGATGAAAGGATAGAGATAGAAAGAAAAGGAAGAAGATGGGGGAAAACAGATGGAGAGGAAAGGAGGGAGAAGAGGGAGAAGAAGGATAAAAGTAAAAATGTAAACAAAAACTGTAAAGTGTCCAGAGAAGGGCAACAAGGCTGATGAAGGGCCTGGAACACAAACCCTATGAGTAGAGGCTGAAAGAGCTGGGAGTGTGCAGCCTGCAGAAGAGGAGGCACAGGGCAGACCTCATTGCTGTCTACAACTACCTGAAGGGAGGCTGTAGCCAGCTGGGGTTGGTCTCTTCTCCCAGACAATCAGCAGCAGAACAAGGGGACACAGTCTCAAGTTGTGCTGGGGGAAGCATAAGCTGGATGTTAGGAGGAAGTTGTTGGCAGAGAGAGTGATTGGCATTGGAATGGGCTGCCCAGGGAGGTGGTGGGGGTGTTCAAGAAAAGCCTGCACGAGGCACTTAGTGCCATGGTCTGGTTGACTGTCTAGGCCTGGGTGTTAGGTTGGACTGGATGATCTTGGAGGTCTCTTCCAAGCTGGTTGATTCTATTCTATTCTAAAAATAAAGGGGGGGGAGGGGTCCTGCTCTGGCAGGGGGCTTGGAAGGAATGATCTTTCAAGGTCCCTTCCAGCCCCCCAGCATTCTATGACTCTGTGATTTTTCAGTGCATGTGTGCTGATCATTGTGCCCAGGAAGAATACATTTTCCTGGGTGTATTTAAGTACACAGTTCTGTTTGCTTGGCAGGAGCACTTGAGGCAATGAATCTGGGGATCTGCTGTGTGTACTTGTTCGGGTGACTCCTACCCTGCTCTGCTCAGCATGCATAGGATGAAAGATGCTCCTCTATTCATCTATGTCTTTAAAGGCTTTTAAGGACATCAATGTGTTAAAAAGTTGCATCCCTACCCCATCAAATAAAACAGCCACTCTTCAGAACCAATATCACCCTACAATCTGGGTAATTCTGGTTTCCTTGCTTACTCGGTCCTGTGGGATGTAGTATCTGGGGCAGGGAGGCTTGAGGTAACTCAGTGCTGTCTCCTCTCTGTGCAGACGTCCTGAAGTCTATGGCTCTGTGGAACATGCATCACTTAGGACTCCTGCTGGCAAGAGCAAGACAGAGTGCTCTACCTTGGCATGGAATAGACATGTTAGAGAGAGTAAAGCTGGATAAAGGAGGCTGGAAATGTACAGTGCTAATCCTGCTTCAAAGCACCTCCAAATTCAGAGCACTCAAAGGGGAAAGAGGACTACGGATTTGATCTGGTTCAGAGGGCTGTTAAAAGAGCTGTGGAGAGCAAGAAAGATATTTGCCACTTAATGAAGGGCTGTATGGGGCTGAGTATCCACGTGCTGAACAACAGGTACACACTGCTATATGGGCACAGTATTGAGACATCTCACAAAGCAGGAGGAGGATACTTTCCCAGCAGCAGAGAGTGCACTTCTCCTTTCCTTCCACCATCTGTACTAAGCTTCAGATTATCTATGTTATTTAGGTACTCCACTGCCACAAAGAAATAGAAAGAAAAGTCTAAGCACCTAAGCACCTCACTGCCTGTAAGGTCCACAGCTGGGAACAATAAAAGGGATAGACCCCACCTGGAGTCCTGTGTGCAGTTCTGGAGCCCCCAGCACAAGAAGGACATGGAACTGCTGGAGCCAGTCCAGAGGAGAGCCACGAAGATGCTCAGAGGGCTGCAGCAGCTCTGCTATGAGGACAGGCTGAGAGAGTTGGGGCTCTGCAGCCTGGAGAAGAGAAGGCTTCGAGGAGACCTTAGAGTGGCTTTCCAGTATCTGAAGGGAGCCTACAGGAAGGCTGGGGAGGGACTATTGACAAGGTCTGGGAATGTCAGGACGAGGGGGAATGGGTTTAAGCTGGCAGAGGGGAGATTTAGACTGGATGTTAGGAGGAAGTTCTTTACAGTGAGGGTGGTGAGACACTGGCACAGGTTGCCCAGGGAGGTTGTGGATGCTTCCTCCCTGGAGGCGTTGAAGGCCAGGCTGGATGAGGCCTTGAGCAGCCTGCTCTAGTGGGAGGTGTCCCTGCCTATGGCAGGGAGTTGGAGCTGGCTGATCCTTGAGGTCCCTTCCAACCTAAACCATTCTATGATTCTATGATATTGCTCCTTTCTCTCCCCTCACCCCCCTTCTGCATAGCAACTGGCAGAAGGAAATGAAAAATACTCAGTCTGTGTCTGCCCTGTGCTACCAGCCTTGAGCAGATAACAGCACACTCAGCCCTCGACCTCACGTTTTGCCAAACAGGATCTTATCTGGCCACAAAGGAGCAGAAAGGTGAGTGGGCCAGATGGTGCTTTTGACCTCATCTCCTTCCCTGCGAGTTCCCAGGGTCCTCTTGCTGTCTGCCCTCTGCCAAGACGCAGGGCAGCAGAGGCGAGCAGGGTGTGCTGTCTGTCACCTGGAGCTGCTGCTGCCTCGGTGGCTGCCCGCAGAACCAAGGCACAGAGCCTGTGGGAAGCCAGCCGCTCTCTTCTTACCCTTCTGCCTTCCTCCTGAGCTGCCTCTTCTCTTCTTATGAAGATGCTCAGAGGGCAGGAGCACCTCTGATATGAGGACAGGCTGAGA
>WAAF01005687.1:0-17991 GCA_013400475.1 Tricholaema leucomelas
TGATCCCTTGGCCAACCTGTAGGTGCTTTGTAATGGCACTCAAAACCTGTTCCATGCCCTTGCCTAGCACTGAGGCTGACAGGTCTGGAATTTCCCAGTTTCTCCCTCCAGCTCTTCCTGTGGATGGGCATCACATTGGCAGCTTCCAGTCTTTGGGAATCTCTCCAGTGAGCCAGGATGGCGCAATCCCAGGCACAGATACAGGCTGGGTGGTGAATGGCTGACAGCAGCCCTAAGGAGAAGGACCTGGGGGTCTGGGTCGACGAGAAGCTCAACATGAGCCGGCAGTGTGCACATGCAGCCCAGACAGCCAACCGAGTGCTGGGCTGCATCAAGAGCAGTGTGGCCAGCAGGGCAAGGGAGGGGATTCTCCCCCTTTACTCTGCTCTCGTCAGACCCCACCTGGAGTACTGTGTGCAGTTCTGGAGCCCCCAATACAAGAAGGACATGGAACTGCTGGAGCGGGTCCAGAGGAGAGCCACGAAGATGATCAGAGGGCTGCAGCAGCTCTGCTATGAGGACAGGCTGAGAGAGTTGGGGCTCTTCAGCCTGGAGNCTAGTGGGAGGTGTCCCTGCCTATGGCAGGGGGTTGGAGCTGGATGATCCTTGAGGTCCCTTCCAACCTAAACCATTCTATGATTCTATGATTCTAAATGAGCTTTTGCCTCTCTATTTTTTTTCCTACAAGACCTAGCAACATCCTTGAACTCTTCCTGGGATAGCTCCCCTTTTTTCCAAAGGTGACACACCCTCTTTTTTATCTTGAATTCCTTTAGCAGCTCCTTGCCCATCCAGTCTGGCTGCCTCCCTCGTCGGCTCATCCTCCGGTACAATGGCACAGCTGCTCCTGTGCCTTCAGCAATTCTTTCTTGAGGTAGGTCCAACCTGCCTGGACCTCATTTGTTTTTAAGGGCTGTTTCTCAAGGAACTTTCAGAATTAGTTCCTTAAATAAGCCAAAGTCTGCTTTGGATGTCCAGTGTGGAGGTTCTGTGGATGCCCCTCCTGGTCTCACCATCTATTGAAAATTCTATCATTTCATAGTCACTGGACCCCAGGCAGAATGCTTGGGAAGACTAAAAACCCAAAGCCTTAATCTCTCTTTTTTAAAGACATAAATGTGAACTTAATACTGAAGAAACCACATATCAACAACTTCCTCTGTGTTTCCTGCAGAGATTTGTTCCTAATCCAGAGCACAAAGAGAACAGGCAAGGATGAAAACAATAAAAGGATAAAAACAATAGACAGAGAAAAGTGAGTACATTCTGTGCAGAAAACAGGAGAAGAGAGTCTTGGCACATCAATAGAATCATAGAATGGACCTCCAAAGGTCATCTAGTCCAGCACCCCCTGCAGTCAGCAGCGATGTCCTCAACTAAATCAGGTTGCCCAGAGCCTTATCAAGCCTCACCCTGAATATCTCTGGGGAAGGGGCCCTAATCACCTCCCTGGACAACCTGTTCAAGAGTTCCACCACCTTCATAGTAAAGAGCTTGTTCCTAACATCCAGTCTAAATCTGCTCTTCTCGAGTTTGAAGCCACTGTTCCTTGCCCTGTCAGTGTAGGCCTCTGTAAACAGTCTCTCTCCATCCTTCCTGTAGGTCCTTTTCAGGTACCGGAAGGCTGCTATCAGGTCTCCCTAGAGCCTTCTCTTCTCCAGGCTGAACACCCCAGCTCCCTCAGCCTGTCCCCATAGCAGAGGTGCCTCAGCATCCTGATCATTTTCATGGCTCTCCTCTGGACCTGCTCCATCAGGTCCATGTCCTTCCTGTACTAAGGGCTCCAGAGCTGGATGCAGTACTCCAGGTGAGGTCTCACCAGAGCAGAGTGGCAAAATCACCTCTCTGGATCTACTGGCCACACTTCTTCTGATGCAGCCCAGGGTGCGACTTTGCCTTCTGGGCTGCAAGCACAGCTCACATCTGCTCATGCCCAACTTCTCATCCATCAATAACATCTGTTGAGGAAAGGATCATGGCTATCTGCTCAAGCATTTGTTCAGTGCTTGAAAACTTACCTAAAGATGTGCAGGTCTAACTCTTGAAAGGACATTCTTTATTCTGAGAACATAAAGTATAAACACAGTTACAAAAGAACAGAAATGACTGGAAAGCCTACTGCTACTGGGGAAACTGCAGTAATGTGCACACCTCTGATGCTCTAGCCAGCTCAACGTGGTGCCCTTGGGCAGCTGCTTTGTAAAATGTTATTTTATTTGTACCTGTTGCCTCTATAAAAGCTTGTAATACTCCACCTTGCCATTCCATTCCTCTCACTCACACCCACAGGCACTTCTTCAAGAGCCCTCGCTACCAATGTTGTCCCTCAGGTGACTGCCTTTTGCCAGCAGCAAATTAAATTCCTGGGTATTTTCAGTCCAAATCTACTTCCCACATCAGCACTTGACTCTGGAGATGGGTTGGAAAATGCACTTGCACTTTTCATATTCCACCCAGTAGTTTTAAGATAACTCTTTTCCAGGAAAACTTTTTTCACTCTGAACAGAACTATAACTAGAGAAAGGAAATGGAGATGTGCTGTTTCCCTTCACATGCCTGTGCTGTCTCAGCAGCAGCACACACTGGGTGTGAGTCAGGGTGTTTGACTGGGGTCTGATCCTAGCACAGAACACTTTGTGGAAGTAGCTCTGCACATTGGGGCTGAGCAGCAGGTCCAACTGACTCCTGATTCTTGAGCAGCATCCTCTGCCAGAAGGAACTCAGAGAATCATTAAGGTTGGAAAAGATGTCTAAGATCATCAAGTCCAACCTTCTATCCAACACCTCCATGACACTCAGATCATGTTCAGCCAGCCCCTCTTTGCTCTTTCTGCCCATTTAGTAGCAAGCTTGGCCTTTATATTGCTGAGTTTGGACAGCCTGGGAGGACTGCTGTCTAAACACCCAGGCACACATCCTCCCATCCACTTCCTCTTCTAGTTAAGATCACAACACTGCAACTTCAGCTTCTGCTTACCCAGAAGCAGACACATTAGGAAATGTCTAGAATGCCTTTCCACAGTTTGGTATCAAAACACAGATGTAGATACACTGCCTCTCAGCACCCTGGGAACCACGACTATCTCCTTTCATGGTCTCATCCAGAGACCACGGGCCACTAGAACACCATAGTAACCCTGAATACACAGCAACAGCACTTGGCTCAAAGAGAGTCATTTCCTGATGGAATGGCAATGCAGAAAAGATGTGGAAGTGGAAGGCAACAGAGGAAAAAAATTAGTTCATTATACAGGAGCAAGACACAAAATAGTAAGCAGCTTGCATTTCATATGGGCAAAAAGGTGAGGTCTAGGAGAAAACCAAAAATCCATGTGTAGAAGGAGTCTGTTCCAGCAAAGCATGGATCTAAATGTGGCAGAGAGGCATGCTATTCACCCACAAAATCTACACCTACAGGGGAAGCATCTGGACTTATAACAGGCTTACCTTCAGAGACTGGACGAGGTGCCTAGTGCTGTGGTTTAGTTAATTAGAAGGTGTTAAGTGATAGGCTGGACTCCATCTCGAAGGTCTTTTCCAACCTGGTTAACTCGGTGATTCTGTGACCTTACAGCAAAACCTCGAGAGCCCATGTTTTCTTTTCCCCAATACTGGGCAGTTTTGTCTTTTATTACATCTCTGCACCAAGGCTAATTAGAGCACACTGGTTACAAGAATGCTAATAAATCATTGCACATTCTCTGTGAAAAGTCACCATGGGCATTAAATTAAAGAAGAAAATCTTGTATGTGTTTGTGCTGATTTTGGATATAGCCATAAGGGCTTGGCACAAAAGCTGAGGGAAAAGGAGTCAACAACACAAACGTCATCCTTAGCTGTGTGAGTTCAGGTAGGAGACAAAAAATAGCACCAATTATATCCCATACAGCTAGCAAATGGTGTTTGGGTTTTTTTTCTCCCAAGTTTGGATTATTCAACTTTGGTATCCAAAGGACTGAACCATCACTCTTGCCAGATTTTAGCCTCATGATTCTGTCCAACAGGAATGAAAATACAAATAGCTCCCAGACCTGGCCTGAAATGGAATTGCTCACACTGTTGGGAGTTAGTTGATACAGAAAATCTTGTTGTCTGGGGCACAGGTAGAAGTTAGATGTTCAGCTGTTACTGACATCCAGTGGGAATTGCCTGTGTGCAACCATCAGAAAAGGCAATCTGTGAATACATTTCTATTGATTAAAACCTGTTCCTCCCTGTTAGCACTATTGCATTGACTATCACAGTATTTACCACTATATCATCTTTGCACACGAAATACTGACTGGGTGTGCTCTTTAATGCTGTTGAAACCTTCTCACTTCATAGGACATGAAAGTGCTGTGTTCTGCTTGGTGATCAGAGGGCTCCGAAACCTTTTACAGATGGGGAATGAAAACTGCTGTGCAAGAGAGTTAAACTTCATAGTGTTTGTGTGTGCTGCTGTTCAGTGAGAAGAGCAAGGAGAACTAGCAGCAACGTTTACTGAGTTCTGACAGGGATAAACTTTGTTTTAGCCTCTGGCTAGGTGAGGCTCTCAGCCAGCATTCATGACCAGAAGGATGCACAGTACCAAAGCAACTCTTGCACCCTACCTTCCCATGGTGGTTTTGCATTTCAAGGCAGCGAGCAATGCTGTTTCTTGGAGTCCTCGCACGAGTGGCTGGTGGCTGTTTTCAAACAGTGCAGTGGCAGGTTAGGATGTGCTCATACAGAGCCTAGAAATAAAGCCAGACAACCATACCTCAAACACCACACTCCAAATCCTTGCTTTAATAGTGGCTCTCAGCAAGAGCATTTATGGCTGGTGCAGTAGCATCCCTGGGGCTAGGATCCCTTTGTGTTTGGTGAGAACTAAAGATCATAGATACTCAGCAAGTTTGCAGGTGATACCAAGCTGTGTGGCACAGTCAACTTGCTAGAGGGCAGGGATGCCATCCAGAGGGACCTGGACAAGCTGGAGAGGTGTGATCAGGCCAATCTCATTAAATGCAACAAGACCAAGTGTAAGGTCCTGCACCTGGATCAGCACAATCCCAAGCACAAATCCAGGCTGGGTGGCGAATGGCTGAGAGTAGCCCTGAGGAAAAGGACTTGGAGGTCTGAGTTGATGAAAAGATGAACTCGAGCTGGCAGTGTGCATCTGCAGCCCAGACAGCAACCGTGTGCTGGGCTGCATCAAGAGCAGTGTGGCCAGCAGGGCAAGGGAGGGAATTCTCCCCCTTTACTCTGCTCCCATCAGACCCCACCCAAAGTACTGTGTGCAGTTCTGGAGCCCCCTAACACAAAAAGGACATGGACCTGTTGAGGCCAGTGCAGAGGAGGCCACCAAGATGCTCAGAGGGCTTCAGCAGCTCTGCTGTGAGGACAGGCTGAGAGAGTTGGGGCTCTTCAGCCTGGAGAAGAGAAGGCTTCGAGGAGACCTTATAGTGGCTTTCCAGTATCTGAAGGGAGCCTACAGGAAGGCTGGGGAGGGACTATTTACAAGGTCTAGTAATGACAGGATGAGGAGTAATGGGTTTTTAGATTAGATACTAGGAAGAAGTTCTTTACAGTGAGGGTGGTGAAACACTGGAACAGGTTGCTTAGGGAGTTTGTGGATGCTCCCTCCCTGGAGGTGTTCAAGGCCAGGTTGGATGAGGCCTTGAGCAACCTGGTCTAGTGGGAGGTGTCTCTGCCTATGTCAGGGGTTGGAACTAGATGATCTTTGAGGTCCCTTCTGAGTTAAAACATTCTATGATTCTATGATCATTCCTGCTGGAGAGCACTTCCAATCCCAGGGTAACACAGCAGATGAATGGAGATGAACGGGCAGGCAAAAACCAATGTGTGCCTGAAGAGACAGGGCAATGCTGTAGAGAAAGGGTCAGACATGCTTCCAATGAACTATCTAAGGCTTCCAAACCAGACCACTCACTTAGTGTAATCAGCCCTCTTCTACAGCTTCTAATGCTTGAGTAGCTCTCCATAGAGCTAGTCCAGACATCTCCATCCCATCCTGCAGGCATGCCCAAGGAATATTAGCCAGCATGATGAGTAACACTGGTCAGCACCACTGCTTGTCCCATTATTATCAGGCTTACTTGAGCTATTACACTCTTCCCTGCTCTTCCACCACATTTAGCAGCCAAACTCATACTGAGATGGCAGGCCAAGCCCAGGAGGGACCTGTGCCAGGGGCTTTAATGCCTTTTTCATCTGAGAGACAGAGATGGAGCACTGAACTGTAAGTGTGCCTATGTCTGTCTGAGCATAAGGAGAAAAAGCTGTTCCTCCAGCTTCTAGATTTTAAACTCTACATAGCAAATGCCTCTTCCAGTGCTCCAGCACTCTCACTGTAAAGAAGTGTCTCCTTATGCTGAGGTGGAACCTCCTGAGTTCTAGTTTGTACCCATTGTTCCTTGTCCTATCATTGGGCACCAGCAAAAAGAGACTAGCAACTTCATCTTGACACCCACGCCTGAGATATTCATAGCTGTTGATAAGATCTCAGCCTTCTCCAGATTCAACAGCCTCAGCTCTATCAGTCTTTCTTCACAGGACAAATGTTTAAGTTCCCCAGTCATCCTCATAGCTCTCCATCTGCTCTCCCCACCAGATTCCTGTCTCTTTTGAACTGGGAAGCCCAAAACTGGACACAGTATTCCAGGTGTGGTTTCACCAGGGCAGAGCAGGGTGGAAAGAGAACCTGCTGGACACACTTTTCTTGATGCACCCCAGGATGCTGTTGGCCCTGTTGGCCACAAGGGCACATTGTTGTCCTATGGAGAACTTGCTGACCGCTACGACTCCAAGGTCTTTCTCCATGGAGCTGCTTTGCAACAGGACAACCCCTAGTGCCTGTTACTCCTCCCCAGATGCACAAATCTGCACTTGTCCTTATTGAGCTTCATGAGGTTCCTCTTTGCCTAGCTCTCCAGCCTATCCAGATCTCACTGGATGGCAGCACAGCCTGATGGGTGTCAGCCACTCTCCTAGTTTGGTAGCATCAGTGACCTTGCTGAGGGTGCACTCAATCCCCTCACTCAGGTCATTGGTGAAGATACTGAACAAAACTGGACCCAGTACTGATCCCTGGTGAACACCACTGGCTACAGGCTTCCAACTGGACTCTGTGCCACAGATCACGACTCCTTGAACTCTGTTGTTGCAAGCCAGTTACCAATCACCTCACAGTCCAATCATCTAACCTGCTTTTCTTGAGTTTACCTACAAGGATGTTGTGGGAGATGGTATCAAAATCTTGTCTGCAGGAAAAACATAAGGGAGGCACAGGTTTGTTGTGCAGCGTGTTGGTACTTATTTTCACTATCAGGAGCTAAATGCATTCAGCTGGTCACAGACTCAAGTTCTTGTATCACAATAAAATCATAGAATCAGTCAGGGTTGGAAGGGACCACAAGGATCATCTAGTTCCAACCCCCCTGCCATGGGCAGGGACACCTCACACTAGATCAGGCTGTCTAGAGCCTCATCCAGCCTGGCCTTAAAAACCTCTAGGGAGGAGGCTTCGACTACCTCTCTGGGCAACCCATTCCAGGGTCTCACCACCCTCAGTTCTCCGTCAGCTTGATGACTCCCTGCGTCTATCCTCAAAGTCTTCTAGCAAGGCTTCCTCTACACAGCTCCACTAGGATGCATTGCTACATCACAGTCAGCTTCACCTCCAGCCACCTTGACTTTGAAGCGAATAATAACCAGGCAGTAGCTGGCACAGCACAGCAATCATGGCACACACAGCAACCAAGTATTTCTGCTGAGCTTTGAGGGACGTGCAGAGCATAAACTCTAGGTATGAACCTTCAGGTTGTGATTAATGACCCTCTTCACAGAAACAATACACAGCAGGCACAGGAGGCCCAGACATGGCTGCTTTCCCCGGCGCTCTATCACTTTTGAAAGGTTAAGAACAAAACTTCTTCTTATGAAAAATGTACTACAGTGCAAGTCAGAAAAGCATCTGGGATTATTTCTGCTCTAAAATTAGATGTCCAGTGTTTATTAGGTTGGCATAGACGGTTGTTTGAAAACAGCTGATGGGCGAGCCAAGGGCCAGGAGCAGGAGGCCAAACACAAGAGCCCCGAGAGGCAGGCTGCAAAAGGCTGCAGAGAGGAGGGGAGGAAAAGAAGGAGCCCTTACAAGGGTAGCGTGGGTACTGAAGAGCTTTCCCACACCACCATATTGGCACAGGCTGTTGGAAAGGAGCAGCTCCCAGCTGCAGTGCTGCTATAGCCAAGCCATCCTTTCTGGCCCTGTTTCTTATTATCAAGCAGAGAGGCAGGACTTGGAATTGCTGAGACTCAGCTATCCTAATCCCAAACAGAAAAGTGAGCAACATTCTCTTCCCCATCTCCTTCCATCTTTCGGCATTTCTTTCTGTCTCTCAGAAGACATCGACAGTTCCTGAAGGTGGGAATTTTCCCATTTTCCCCAGGGACATTCAGGGTGTGACAAGGTGTCACCACCCAGGGGCATTTCCAGTGGATCTTTCTGTTTGAAAGACCTTCACCTTTCACAGTGATGAGGGGTGCAATGATTTGAGTGAAGAGACTGGGGCCTTGGCAGTTATCAGACCAGAAAGAGCAAGAAATGTCAACGATCCTCAAGGGTTTGTAGACTTTCTGCTCTTATTGAGTGACAAGAGATGATTTTGCCCTTCACACATCCTGCTGTATCCCCTGAAGAGCCCAATGGGATTTTTTGAAGGGCCTGTTTAGGTTGAGATTCCAAAAAGCCTGAAAGCAAAGTGCACAGGCATAAGCAGTAACATGTCAGCAATAATATAAGACAAGCCTACAGCTTTCCTCTTTTCTTTTCCAGACGTAAGAGAACTCTTTTAACTGCCTGAAAAAATCAAACATACTTCCTTAGAGAAGAGTTACAGCCCATCTATATTTACATCAGGAGGGGAAGAATAGTAGTGTGAACTCCTGTGGGGAGCTCCATATGTGCATCCACACAGGCACACACAGAATGCCTGTCCAAACGCTGCAAGCACAGTGGGAAAACACTGCAGAACTGCAAAGACTACCCGGGAGCAGCAGCATGTGCATGGCTTCCTTCCAAACCAAACAGGGACAGCATTTACCATTGTTAGGTAGTTTATTGGCACTCAGGAAATCAAACGCCACCTTGTTCTTCCCATTTTGCTTGACAGTTGGAAGGGTAGTGCTCATCAGATTGCTACCTGTTAGGAAATCATAGAATCATAGAATGGTTTAGGTTGGAAGGGACCTCAAGGATCATCCAGCTCCAACCTCCTGCCATAGGCAGGGACACCTCCCACTAGAGCAGGCTGCTCAAGGCCTCATCCAGCCTGGCCTTAAACGCCTCCAGGGAGGAAGCATCCACAAGCAGTTTCCTTTTTTTTTAACAAGTCTCACCTTGGCCAAGAAGTAACTTCACTGATTTAGACTCAGCTGCTGTAAAAGTCTATCTGCTTGACAAAAGAGAGCTGGCAAGCCCATGGAAGCGTTTGCACTGGTTTCAGTGGGAATGGGCTCTGATCCTACACAGACTTCCAAATTTCACACGGGACAGCTAAGACTGGATTGAAAAACAAAAAGAGAGGAACTTTGCAGTGAAAACAATCAGTGATGGTAACATACAGTTGAACACCGGATTTACCCCTGTCTCTGCCCATTTAAACTCTGAAATCACAACTCAAACTACTGTCACCTTCTCCGTAACCCCTCCACACATCATTCAGGTCTCTACTATGTTTATTTAAGCCTACTTTGGCACGTTTGTTTGTTATGGAGGCAGGAAGTAATTTGGCCAAGTCAGGAATTTATAAAACTAGAGTTATTTTATTTTCCCAAAACCCGCCCCCAAAACTATATACAGAAGATAATTTATATTTAATTAGCAGGTTCTTTCTTGGTTGTTTGAGAATATCTACACAATAGGATGCCACAGGTAAACTTGACTAATTTTAAGTCAGTAATTGGAAAAGGATTTGTGCTAATAAATATATATAGCGTTCCCCACTATCAAAATAGGCTGAGCCTAGGCTACTCACGACAGCTGGCTTGAAAAGAAGGAAGATTCAAAGGTCTGTCCCGTGGTCTTTTCAGCAACCTTCAGGGTCGTTAAGAAGCGATAAGCCACACAATAAGGACGCTTAAAGTGAAGTCCTTCAGGGCTTGTCTTCGGAGTGTCAAAGGCTCCGTGTAGAAGTTATCCAGGTGGGGGGAGAAGAACTCCAAGCAGGCACACCAAGGCGGGAACGCGATCCAAAGCGGGGACGAACTCCACGGCAGGAGCACCCCAAGGCGGGAACGCGATCCAAAGCAGGGGCGAACTCCACGGCAGGAGCACCCCACGGCGGGAACCCCCAAGGCGGGAACCCCTCGATATTTATACCCTCTCCTAGACAAAGAGCCGTTACCACTGCCTAGGCGCGAAAAGCTCACAGCCAATCCTCAGCCGAGTGCAGCGCGGGCCCGGCACGGGGCATCCCTCGTGTCGGAAAGGTGCCCCCTGCTCCCCCCCTTCAGGCCTGCAGGGCAGAGGGGGAGAAACAGCTCTGTTCACGCCTTTTTCCTCTCCCATTCAAACCACAGAGGGAGAGGAAATTTCTGGGGTACACGGGACCTCCAGGACATTGTTCTCCTGATGCTGCTTTTACCAAGCCCAGCACAGTGGGAATTTTGATCTCCTCCTGCCAGTTATGGAACTCCTCCCCTTCCAGTAAGAATGTGGAACACAGGCACACACTTCTGCAGAGCCACCCCATGAAGCAGCAGCTTCTCTTCCTTATAGAAAGGTGGGAAATGCCTGGTCTTTTACTTTATTGAAGGTGAAAAATGCAGATAGTTCTACTCCTCTGAGAACACCTGGCTGAGATAGTTCGAGCCCTCTTATTTCACAATGTATAATTAAAACAGACTGTTCGAAGGGGAGCGCTTTTTTTCCTATCCACTTCCTTTCACCACCTCTGCTAATTTGTGGTTAAGCTGCCCTTGGGAGCCTTTACTTAAGAGAATTTGCAGAAAGCTTTGAGACAGAGCTAAGAAGAGATGTCACCTCTGAACAACCAGCCTCACACTCCAATTCCAGGGGCCTCCAAACTCCAGCTCCTCAGCTCTGCCGTGGGTGGGGAGGTACAAGACACCTTTTGCAGGTGTGGAGTGACATCTTGCATGCACTCTGGGATGAAAAGCAGCCTCAGGAGCATATTTGAGCTCAATGAGCCTGAAAGCCTGCTTGCTTTCTGCCCACACCAATGGCTATTGGCCTGTTGCAGCTACCTGTTAGCTGCTGAGGGAGACACGGTCAAGGCCCTCACAGATCAGTGTGATCGAAGGCAATGCCACATGGACTCCAGACCAATTCAATGTGAACTATGCCAGAGACTCTTTATTGATTGTTCTGACTCTCATTATATAGTCTTTGAGCATAGAGCACACACCTACACATTATCATGATTAGGCAAGGCCAAGCCAGTCCTCTGCACAAACTCCTCCTTGTTTTCCTCATTAACCAAATGTCTGTTATCTATTCTTTCTGAGATAAGATGGCCAGCAGCTGGTGGGAACCAAGGCCAGCATCCACCTGTTGTTATCCTTCTTCACTTTGCATTCCCACGTTGGCCCAACTCTGTCTGCCACACAAGGGCACATTCCTTTTAGCAAGAGCTGAGGATACTTGCTGGCAGATGGGGCTGCCCAGGCCTTCTCTCTGCTCAGCCACAGGTAAAAGAAATCTAAGGCCAAATACATTCAGACCTTCAGAGAGGTCCAGTTTCAGAACAAGACCTCCTCTGCTCTAGGAAGACTCTCTGCTCTGCAAGAGCAGGCTTAGACATTGTGGTGAACTAACTGACAGCATGGCAGTGCCTAGTAGTAAACATGAGATTTTATGGATCACTGTAATTGAAGCAGGTTTGTTTCCAGGTACCTCATTGCAATATTCCACTAGAAACTGTGATAACCCCAAAATCTCAGCATTTGGGGCTAGCTGATACCTCAAAGTGACCAACAACTTGACTCAGCCTTCTTACAGGAAGCAAACACTGAACAGAGCTCCTGAAACAGCACTAGAATTTGTACTCTGGATGGACATCCAACACAGTAAACCCTTTTTCTGAATCGGTGGTCTCGAGAGAAGGAAAATTCTAGTAAGTAAATGGGTCCAAAAGATGCCTTTGATCTGACTTCTTCTCCAATATTGATGTTGCAGAAGACAGATTATCATCAGGACCAGCATTTGAATATTCTGTTTCTTAGGGCACAGAACACTGCCAACAAAGAGTCCATTTAACCTGGCACACTCAGTTACAGAAACTCTTCTACTCAGCAGATAATCCCTCCAAACTTCATGGGACCCTTTATAGATCAGAACCACAACTCAGGACATTGCTCAGAGTACAGCCCAAATCTTTACTAAATGCAATCCAGGAAGGCTCCTCTGGAGTTTCTGCAAAGCAGCCTCTTGCTATGTAGCTTCAGTATGACAGCCCATGGGATCTGGTGGCAAGTTCAGAGGAAGTGAAGCATCCAAGTTCTTTTTCCAGTTTGTCTGCAAAACATGACACATGACATGGTTTGCTTGTGGTGATCTGCTTTGTTTGGCAGGCAAGACACAAAGGATTCAGTCATTGTCCTGCAAAGTTTTCAAACAGGAACCGCCAGGAAGTCAGTGCAAGAAAAAGGAGAAACTAAAGCAAGAAATACCCCCCTCAATTCTCCAGTCCTGAAGCTAGGCAGAGTTTATGCTCAAAGTGCAGCCTTAAATGGCAAAGAATATCTTGGCAAGAAGAAGTGGAAGAACCTTTGGCTCCACTCAGATTATTTTCATCGGAGCCATCATCATCTTCCTTTGTGTACTTGGTTACTGATAATGTGTTAATATGGGGCACACTCATCTTGTTTGCTTCCTGAGCTGCCTCTGGAAGAAGCAGACACCGTGCACACTCATCCAGCTAGGGTAATGGTGCCACAGACAGCTGGGCTGGGCTGTAAGCACCACGAGCTGGGGACAATGAAGGCACCATAGGCAGGAATAACCAGGCAAGGTCACCACGAGCTCCTGAGCCCTCAACAAGCTGGTGGCTCAAGCCGTTCCAGAGGCTTGCCCAGTGCTATGGTAAGCCAGGCAAGCAGGCAGTCCCTCTGGCTATGTGGTGTGAGAAAGAAGTGAAAAATCCAGTGTCTGCTTCAGACACAGATGCACACATTCAGACTGTTACATGTTTAGGTGAGTTTTGCCTCGAGGGCTGGAGCTGTGCCGGAGCTGCTGGCCATCCATGTCCTTTGCTGCTGCCCTGAAGCTCTTTCCAGCATGCCCTGGGAGTACAAACGCAGATCTGTATTTCTGCCAGCCAGGTGGTAAGTGGTACAGCTGGAACAGCCCTTGGCCAGCCAGCAAAGCCGCTGGCTTCAGTCACTGCAGCTTTGTTTCAGCTCCAGCACCATCGCTCAGCAGACCCACAGCACCATTGAATCTGTCAGTCCCAAGCCAGGTGCCAGACAGGCTGCTGGGGCCGGTGAACGCTTCTGCTGGGTAACAGCTTGGCCACACCAAAGAGGGCAAGCACAGGTACAGCTGCTGAGATTTGAAACACCTGAAAGGCTCTAGTTTGAGGGGAAACATCTGCACATGGCCATTATCTCAAAGCTGTTACCTGTTTGGTCTGTTTTCTCTATTCGGCATCAGGAGAAAGGAGTGACTTCTCTTTTTATGTCTCACAGTTATAGCTTTGGCTCAGAAGTGCTGGTGGGACAGTCTGGAGGCCTGAAGCACTCATCCCTCAGCCACACAAGAAGCAGCCATCTTCAAACACATCAGGAAATCCAGAGGTGCTGTCAGTTGGCACATGACCAAATAACCTTGGCCCACAATTTGATGTTCTGGAGCAGCCTGCTGGCAGGAGCTGTTGCAATGTGAACTAGGTATCGCAGAATCCTAGAACTGTAGGGGTTGGAAAGGACCTCCAGAGACCAGCAAGTCCAACCTCCCTGCCAAGGCAGGATCACCTAGGGTAGTTTGCACAGGAATGTATCCAGGCAGGTTTTGAAAGTCTCCAGAGAAGGAGGCTCCATAATCTTTCTGGGCAGCCTGTTCCAGTGCTCTGCCACCCTCACTGTAGAGAAGTTTCTCCTCATGTTAAGATGAAACCTTCTATGTTCCAGTTTGTAGCCATATATGAACTAGTTCTGTACTTGCTGCATCCTGCATTTTGATTTTTGTATCTAGCCTTCAGTTGGTGCAAAAAGTCTCCAGCCAAGCTCAGGATCCTGTGGTGGCAGGACCTCAGACAGGCAGCATTGTCACTGATGGGAATGGGTTGTGACAGCAACAGCCCGACAGGAACAGTTTAAAGAGGTGTTCAAAGGAAGGGTGCTTTCCCAGAACAACTCTGGGTGGTTCAAACAGCTTTAGGCTTCACAAGACCAAGCCAGCACCTTCTCTATCGGCAATTCTTCCTCAGGTGGTGGAGACAGGTTTCACAAAGTTGAGGCATAATTGTCTTTGGGTTCTGAGCAATAGCCCTGCCAGTGGCTGCTCAGCAGGAAAGCAAACACAGCAAGTGGGCTGCTCTCCACCCCTCCAGAGCTTTCAGAGTTTTAGTGGTGGTGTCAGTAGGGAAAAGGAAATCTCAAAAGTATTGAAAACAACGCCCCTACAACTCTTTTACTGCAGTGCACAGCTCTGAGTCACCAATGGAGTCTGCCCTCAGCTCAGTTTTCCTTCCCACTGAAACCTGCTGTGATCAGAGCGGCTTTGTCCTGCGCCTCATTTACCCTGACAAAGTGACTCTTCCCTCTGAGTCTCGGCAGGGAAGATGGAGGCAGCTCCCTGAGATTTCACATCTAGTCAAATCCCCTGTGCCCTACTGAAGGTGACAAAGCATTTTCTGTGACATCCAGCAGTTAACTGGTACTACAAATTAGGACCATGATAATCTCCCTCCTTGGTTGCAGTTTAGGGGGAAACAGGAGAGGTTTTATCTGGCAGTGCTTGAGAAACCCTGTTCAAATACACTCCCTTTGCTGAGCTTTTCACAGTTCTTCCCTGTTCTGCTCGTTCTTGCCATATGAAGACATGACATTTCCTCTAAATGTCTATGAACACAGGAGGAAAAGAAAGGCTCTTCAAGAACCTCTGCATTTGACAAATGTAGTCTCTGAGTTCAGAGTCCTCACATTGCTGTTTCTACCATGCTTCAAAAGGACAAAGTTTCCCTTCTGTCGGAAATGCTTAGAGGAGCATAAAGCAAAGTTAATATTTCTTACCTACATTCCCAGCAGCCAAGCTTTTGAGCAGTGAAGTGTCCAAGCTTTCCAAAGAGTTCAACCACTCAAATTACTTCTATTAATAATTTGTCTGAAGGATTTAGAACAAGCTTCTGGAAGGTATATTGATCATTTTTGCATCAGCGTACAAGATAATAGCCCTGGAACAGCATGTACAAAGCTGCCAAGTCAAAGTCATCCTTTCAGATAATCATATTCATGAGGTCAGCAGAGGACACTAACTCTCAGCACTCTGCTTAGTTTCCACATGATCTCTTTCCCCTGGGATGTGAGATTAGATTGGGAGAAAACCCAGTTACCAGTCTTCAGCACTGAATCTTGCAGTACCACTACCAAGTCAGCAATAACTTACAGCAACTTCAAGTCACAGCAAGGGCACAGAGGGAGAGGAATGGAGGGACTGGCATTGCCGAAGTCCCTCACTCCTTTGTTCACCTGCCCACACTCCATCCAGGTGAGCAGGGGTTCGTGGCACCCCAGCATTCATAGGATCTGGCTGTTGCACCCAAGAAAGACCAGAGCTCTCAGTGTCTTGAAGGCAGAAGTTGAACTGAGATTTATGGGTACAGAGCTGGGAAGGCCCAGGGGTACCATCAGGCCCAGCTGTACCATAGAGCTACTCGAAGATTCAGTGTCCTCCACTATTGTGCACAGACCAGTGAGACTTACTGAGAGTCTGGAGGTCAACCTAACATCTCAGTTGTGTATCCCTCAGCTTGCCCAGTTGCAGGACAGACTGCTCGTGCAGCACAGAGCGAGGCAGGTTGGCACCCATGGGGTGATGCAGCTGGCTCAGCCCACCAGGGTATGAGACTGAAGAAAGACTGAAAGGAAAGCAAAGGAAGAGACAAGGCTCTGTTATCTCTATGGCAACTGCTGGGGAGCTGCTCACCATGCTCACTGGGGGAAAAAGGGAAGAGGGTAGAACAAAACCCAGAAAACATGGCCAAGAAAGGTCTTAACAGGGAGAAATCCACAACAAGGAGAAAAGCAGAGGTGGGAGAGGGGCAGCACCATCCACTGCTGCTGAAGGGGGAAAGCAGAGGGCTCAGGATTGGCACTCAGAGGAGGCTCTTCAGCTCCCAGCATGGGGCCAGCTCTGCCAACCTACCCCCTCAGGCACCACTTTCCAGCAGAGCCAACAGAAGTCCCCCAGCGTTTTCTAGGAGACGACAAAAAAAGGTGTGAGACTCAAACAGCAGCACAAAGGTCTTTAAGCTGGAGATGCCAGCAGTGCTGCAGAGCATGCATAATTCAAGGTCTGAAATATTCATTTCACTCACGCCACAGATGAATATTAAGCTCAGATAAAGATGCCAATGGAGGGTGAATAAACTGTATTCATTGAAACCCACCTGAAACAATGCAAAATAAATATTGGAAAAGAGCAGGCCGAGGATCATGCCAAAGCTGCACATCTTGTGTCATACTTGCATTGGAGTGTGATGAAAGGGCAGCTTTGATTCAGAGCAGCCACATCTGTGCAGCTTTCCCTTGAGCCAGGAACGCTTCCTTCTGTGCAGACAAGGTGAAAAATGCACTCCTTGCTTCCCACACAGTCACAGCACAAGAAGCTATCCACCTCAAAATGGAAATGGATTGTGCTTGCTCCAGATCTCCAGGAGACTCCTGTCCCTACTCCTCTCCCCACTGTCACTTGGCAGCTGCTCACATGCTCTCATGATTCCAAAAAGAGTGGAAGATGATGCCTAGGGACATCTCTGTACATAGATCATACCAAAAGCTCATTTTAAAACCCCATCTGTATATGTGGCACAAGCTCTCTTGCTTACCTGAGTTTCAGTGACAGCAACAGGGAGGGTGGTTTGCACTACTGAACTCTGTGATGCAGAAGACGAGTGCAGGAGCCTTGCCAAGCAGAGGAATTCACAGCACAGCCTCTTCCAAGCTGGGAGGGCATTCACTTAGCACAGAAAATCTCTCAGCTGCCCATGCAAACCAAGGACAGGCTGCCAGCTCATCACAGCTCACAGACTTACTGCAGGTTGAAAAACACACAAAACCTTGACATTCCAGACTGAACAACATGCCTCCCCACAGATCCTGGAGGCAGGCTTCCCAAGCTGAGGTGCAGCTATCCCACCTCAGCCTTCCTCCAAAGCAAGCTTTTCTCTGGTGGTAACAGGCATGGGAGATACTGCCTTCACCTCAGTGACAGTGGAGATGGAGGGGATAAGGTAGTCACATCCATGGGCTGACTCAGTGGTTGCCTTTCTGTGAGGGAAAGATGCTGTCCCTCAATCACAGAACCAGAGAATGGTTTAGTTGGAAGGGACCTCAAAGATCATCCATAGGCAAGGACACCTCCCACTAGAACAGGTCAATAAGGGCCAGACTTCGGCAGAGGCTACTCAGCTCCTCCAGGAGGGACCTGACCACCAGCCAACACCTTCACGCTCCTCTCTTTGTTTTGGTGAGACAAGAGATGAAAGCACAGTACCAGGCTGAATGCTGGGGAGTGACCGCACTGTAATCAGCTGCAGCTCACATTGTTGTCCTGCTCAGCAATGAACCAGCTAAATGACAGGCAAGAGACTAGCATCACTCATGTCCTGGGCGTCAACTCTGAAAGGAACTACTGCCACATGGCTTAGCCCAAGCAGAGGGACTGTAACAACAAGCCATGGCCTGACAGACCAGGGTTTCCTAACCTCTGTGCTTCTTATTACCTGCCCTGTTCTCTCACCTTGTGTGATGGTTTGGGTGTCCCCC
>WAAF01005689.1:10179-23861 GCA_013400475.1 Tricholaema leucomelas
CTGTTCAAGGCAAGGTTGGACGTGGCACTTGGTGCCATGGTCTAGCCTTGAGCTCTGTGGTGAAGGGTTGGACTTGATGATCTGTGAGGCCTCTTCCAACCCTGATACTATGATATGATACTATGATACCTTTCCTTTGCACTGAAGGAAAATTAGGTAACACAGGATGTGAATTACAACTGCAGTGGTCTTTCAGGTGGTCTTGGCTTAGGGGAACCCAAAACTGTTACAACAATTTGAGCAGCTGGGAGGTCATTGAAATGAAAACGGATCTTGGGTTCTCATTTTGCAATTTTCAAAATGTGGGTACCAATACAGATTCTTCTCCAACTTTTCAGGGTGCCTTTGAACACATAAAGTGCTGTGCATTATGTTTATTACTAGGAGGGATTTATTTTCTAAATGAGAGATTTTGTGATTGTTAGCCCTTATTTGTTCATACTCTACGTCTGATCCCTGCCTAGCACCTAAGATGGGGATAATACACCCTCTTTCTTTTCTTTTTTGTGTTTGAATAGTTCCACTGTGTTTCCAACCCAGATCTGATTGTGTGACTCATGAGAAATGCTGTTCACTGTGCACTGGGGACCACTGGAAAAAAAACGTGGAAATAAGTTTCTTGTCATCTACTTATTGCCACAAGGACCTACTTGTATATACTTATTTCAGGCTTCCCTGAGTTACCTAATTTCATTTATTGTTTTTATGAGGTTTTCCTTATCTCCAAATACATTTTCCTCTTACTTATTGTTTAGGATACCTGTGGTAGAAGGAGTTAAGTACCTCAGTAATTTATAGTCATTATTAATTTAATGACTGCCAATTTATTAGTGTTTACACCTGTACAAGACGACAAAGTACTTGATATGATAAACAATATCTCCTCAAGCGTTTGTCAGTTGTATTCATTACTGTGAGTCTTTGTCTGTCTGGGTAAACTATGGGACTCCCTGCTACAGGACAGGAGAGGAAAGACAGTGTGAGCATGTGTGAGATACTTAGGACTAATGGCAGTAGGGATGCCCTTAGGCAGATCTTTTAACATCCATCTTGTTCGGAAGACTAAGACAGAGAATAGAAATTGCATTGAACATTGACTTTGAAAAATAAAGGGATTTGAGGGGAAAAAAATATTTGTCCAGATATTGTATTTCAATTAAGGACAAAAATAAATTGTACTTTTAATTTTTCTTGTTTTGAAATCAAGTGTTTCAAATTGTGGGCCAGACCCAAACAGTTGAGAAAAATTATTTTGTTTCAAACTCTATTTGACTAAGGTGCTATGATTTATCATGGAAACGGTGATTTGAATATTCATTGTCTCCCGTAGGCAAAACTTCTAGCAGGTTTGTGGCATAGATGCTTTTTCTTTTTCTCATCTGTCTCAAATTCAAAGTGTTGAAAAATTCCTACTGCAGGCCAGCTGTCTGGAGGCCTAAGTGTAATTGTACTCCTGCTTCCAGCAGAGAGAAATCTGTGCACTGCAAGGAATGATGTGTTGATGTTGCGTTTATACCTTGTCACAGGCTCAGTATGTATTTATTGGAAAATGTGTCTAGCTTTCCTATGCTTTTCTTTCCGTATGAGAAGTGAGAAAACTAACTCTGGACAGAAATTTCTTTCTGCATAATTTTCTGGGATTTGGGTGCAGAGGCAAGATTTCAGTTTTATTATTTTCTGCCTAACATCTCATTTTAAATTAATTCAGTCCACAAAATATTTTGAATATAGTGCCACAGGGAAATTGGAGTTTACTGCTAAACCTTCTATAATACATCGTGGTTTCTTTTCTCACTGAAGGCAGCTTGAGCATTTGGGAAATCTCAGATGCTGAAAAGGAGATGTATTCTTAGGTGAGTCCAGCTACGAGGTGAGAACAGGACTTCAGGCAACAAAATTCACCCTTGAGACACTCATGATAATTCTCCTTTAGTCAAAAATACCTGCTTTTTTGTGGTGGTTGTGTTTCTAGTATAAAAGAAGCTTTAAAATCTCTATGTAAAACAAACAAGTGTTAATTACAAATGAGACTTCACTAAAGCACCTATTATCTGAAGTAAAAGTACTTGCAGAGAAAATGCATGCATTAAACTGTTGATGGTAACTGTTGATGCTTACCATTTCCTGCATTTTTAGCTTGTAAACCCCACAGGGGAGATGCTTTTCGTTTGTGCATCGAACTGACTCCAGGCCTTGCTGTGAGAAAAGCTAGTACTACTAATACTCCTTTGTCTGAAATCTATCTGAGAGAAGTTTTCACTGGTGTGCTTATGCGCTGCTCTCAAAGCTTGTTCTCCAGTTTATTCTGGTGTCTCTCTGGCCACAAACATTCATGAGATTATGTGTTAAAGATAGTATCACCTCACATCTCTCATTTAATCAATACCATCAATGTTAAATCTTTAATGACAAATGTTAAATATTTTATTTAATGGAGAACTTCCCTTCACCCCTGTCCAAGAATGATATTTATCCCTCCATGAAGAACAATTGCAAACATTTCTGACAATAATTAATTTTCCACTGATTACTTTCTACTTTTGTACAGTGTGTTCTTTTCATTCTAGCTGTCTAACAAATTTGGCGTTAAGGCCCTTTCACCCTTTCAATCTATTCAAGCACAAGGTTCCATTCTTCATTAGGGCTACTTTAAAATCTGCAGAGAACTGTTTTCCAGATGTGGATATGCACAGACAGTAATTGCACTTCATGATCACTTCCAGCTGCCCTAAATGCCTGCCAACAAATTCCCATAAGGAATGCATGTTTTGTGCTGCAAATCAGGGAGAACGTTGTAAAATGATAATGTGTTGCACACCGCACTACCTACAAGAGTTATAGACTTTATAACTGAACTAATTGGAATTAGGTTTTACTTTAAAGGTCAAGAAAGTGACAAATACAATCTTTGTAAATTAATCTGTTAGGTTGTTTTTGAGTAGTATTGAGTACCTGTTGGTTGGATAATGTTCATTTTGATGAATTATGTATTTGAATACTCTACGGACGCCTTGCAAACTTACATATCCTGGATATAGCGATCTCATGTTTTGAATTTGGATCAGTAATCAGACACCACATATTCTTTTACCAAGTAAAACATTTGCCTCCTGGAACTGTTCTGGTGTGACCAAAACTTGTAGTTACAGATCACATGTTCTGCTGGTGTTAACGGCTTCAGTTTCATTGATATCGGTAGAGATATGCACACATTGCTAGAACTAAATTTGGTCCTGTATTTTCATTATTTTAACAATGTATTTTTTAAATAGGTGTTTATATCATTCCAGTGCAGTTTTCTACCTTTTTACTTACATATCCTCATGATTCTTGGCTGAGATTACAGTTTTATGTGTGATCAGCAGAAGACATCCCTTACAGCCTCAGAGTGAATAATAACATCCTAAACAGCACAAGTGCTTTAGCAGTCTTCAAAAGTAATAATGATAAAAAAAATCTGACATCAGCAGAACAGAATGGAAAAGCCTATGGTGTAACACCTTGTTCCAATTACTTTCAAACCTATGGACCAAAAAAAACAGTCCTTACCAGCTCTCCATATAGACTAGTCTGCAATTGGTTACAAAGCTCAACCATGGCTCACATTCACGGAAATTAAAAATATGGAGTCACACTTCCAACTGTGCTTACCACCTTAGTGTTGTGCCCTAAAGCTCAGCTTTTCTTTCAGAAGGTGAATTCAGAATTTATCTTTGCTCCATAGGAACATAACATGTGGAGAACCAGAAGACTGCCAAGACCTAAAGCAGAAGAGCCTCAACCTGAAAAGTCTGATCAGGTAAGTCCACATTTTTTAATAAGTGATAGGATTTTTTACTTTCCAAGATGAAAAAAGGTTTACATAGCTGAGCTCTTTGGGGCCCCTTCTGGGCAACTTGCTAGGCTTGGATGAAATGCCTCCTGAAGTGCATATATCCTGGTGCAGCATCAGATTAAAACAATGAATACTCCTCTGCGTGTCCACCAGGCTGAAGTGGAACCGATTTGCTGTTACCACATTGTTGTACACATGTTTTCCTATGAATGTGAACAGGAATCTGATCTCTAGTTCCTAAGGATGCTCTGTAGGTGGTTCTTATGTCTTGCCATGGACTAGCACCTTAATGAAAGCAAATAGCCACTCTTGAGTCAGTTTTGGTGAGGTTTTCTATCAATCTTTAAAAATTTCCATGTCTTTTGCTTGTTTGTTTGTTCTTTTCTTTCTTTTTTTTTTTTAATTTATATTTTAAAATTTTGTTTCAGTGATTATATGAATTGCTGTCTTGCAAAGTTAGGTTTGTAGCTACTTATTTTCTTTCCTGGGTTACCCTCTCTTTTGCTGCTCCCTTAGATGTAATTCCTAGAGATCATATGTTGAAAACTACTCCATTGGCTAAGTCTAGAGCTGTGTCTGCATGAGAGCCTTAATGCTGTTCTAGAAAGCAAGTCATCAAATATTTTCTGTGGTTGCCACCCTTTAAAAGGAATGCCATGGACAAACCTCATTGTGCCTTTCCTGGGCAGTAAAACTCTGGCTGTAGAACCAAGCCGTGTGTTGCCAATAGGGTGTCTTGTGGTAACACAAAGTGTTTTCTGTGTCATGTAGATATGTTGCTTATTCACGCTATCCCCATTGTGAGTCCCAGTGAATACATAACTGGATACTTTGCTAACTGAATGATGTGGCTTAGTAATATGATGCAACGACATAGCCTAAGTGTCAGAATTACAATTAGGAAGAAAGTAGAAAATAAAGTAGGCTCTTAAATCTGTATTTATGTCCCAATGTTGGTCAGCTTTGTAAACCTGGTAACTGTTATGTTAGGTCTGATAGCCTGATATAGGCTTATATGTGTCCTGGATTGCTTGGGCATGTTTTTCTACTCTCCCTCCTTCTGTTTTTGAGGAGAAGCAACTACAGAAAAGAGGACAAAGAACCTAGGTCTGAGCACTCTGGCCTGACCAGACTTGTTTTGTTCCTGTGGTAAACAAGGTGCACAAGCTTAGCTTGTGTTTCCCTTGTGAAAGATCTATGCTTTTCCCAAATTTAGGTAAAGCAAGCCTATGGTTTCACCTAATATGGTCAAGCTTGGTGAACTGCCATTCTGATTGGCTGTTCTGTGTCCAAAGGCCCACTAGTCTCAGCTACATTGATAAAAAAGATATACAGGCAAACACAATGTGCTCTGCCATGCTCTGCCATTGTATTTATACATGCTCTGCTATTGTATATAGATGACACCAAACTAGAAGCAGGTGTTGATCTGTTGGAAGGTAGGAGAGCCCTGCAGAGGGACCTGGACAGGCTGGATGGGTGGACAGAAGCCAAGGGATGAGATTTAACAAGGCCAAGTGCAGGGTTCTACACTTTGGCCACAACAACCCCAAGCAGTGCTACATGCTGGAGACAGAGTGGCTGGAGAGCAGCCAGGAAGAAAGAGACCTGGGTGTACTGGAAGATAGTAGGCTGAAGATGAGTCAGCAGTGTGTCCAGGTGGCCAAGAGAGCCAGTGGCATCCTGGCCTGGATCAGGAAGAGTGTGGCCAGTAGGAGGAGGGAGGTTATTCTTCCCCTGTACTCAACACTGGTCAGGCCACACCTTGAGTCCTGTGTCCAGTTCTGGGCTCCTCAATTCAAGAGAGATGTTGAGGTGCTGGAACATATGCAGAGAAAGGTGACAAAGCTGGTGAAAGGCCTGGAACACAAAGCCTATGAGGAGAGGCTGAGGGAGCTGGGGTTGTTTAGCCTGGAGAAGAGGAGGCTCAGGGCAGACCTCATTGCTGTCTACAACTACCTGAAGGGTGGTTGTAGCCAGGTGGGAGTTGGTCTCTTCTCCCAGGCAACCAGCAATAGAACAAGGGGACACAGTCTCAAGTTGTGCCGGGGGAAGTTTAGACTGGATGTTAGGAGGAAGTTCTTGCCAGAGAGTGATTGACATTGGAATGGGCTGCCTGAGGAGGTGGTGGAGTCACTGTCCCTGGAGGTGTTCAAGAAAAGCCTGGATGAGGCACATAGTGCCATGGTCTAGTTGACTGGACAGGGCTGGGCTGAAGGTTGGACTGGATGATCTTGGAGGTCTCTTCCGATCTGGTTGATTCTATTCTATTCTATGATTCTATGATTTGTGTCTGCTGTTGCCTGTTGCTATTACTCTCTGTTTGTGGCAATGACTCTACCATTGCTTTCCGCATCATTCTGCTCAACCTATACCTAGTTCTGCTGAATTTCCTGGAAATTGCCAGGAACAGTCTCTAAATGCCTTCACACAATCAGCCTGCATAGCCAGTGTGACATTGTGCTAAGATTGCTCATCATAAGATGTTATACCTGCACCTGAAAGTCTCCTTCCAAGACGGGAAGTACTGGATACACAGATCATCCAGAGGACCAGGTCAGAGATTGTGTGCCTCCTTTCCCCAGAAGCTTGGGAAGAATCAAGTCTCAATGGCTGACAAGACAGTATTCTCTGAAAGCATTTGGGTACTGTCTGAAGCTGTAGCTAGCCCCGTGAGTCAGGAGATAATAATTTTGTAAGTAAATACTTAAAAGCTCTTGTAATTCACCATTGCCTTCTGGCAGAAACGGAAAAGAGCTCCTTGAGTCCATCTAGTAGGCAAGCAGTATATTGACCACAAGCAGTATTTGGCCATATGAATGTTCTCTTCCAGTTCAGTTAATGTTTATATTTTTGCAAGGTATTTCAAGATTCTAGTTACTATCTGTATAATGTTTATATGACCATGCGAAGAAGAGTTTATTATTAAAATTAGTGGTTGGGGGTGGTGAGAGTTCTGAATATCAAAATTAATAAACAATATTACTCTTGGAATAACATCATCTTGCAAATAATTAACTACCACTTCATTCCATTAACCATATATCAAGCTCTGTCCACGCAGGAATTGCTAGGTGCAAAACACATTTGAAAATCATACCCAAATATGAACTTATATCTATGACAGCCTGTTTTGAAGCCCTGACTTAGCTTTGCACTGGAAGAGTGTCCTTGTACCAATAGAGAAATGGTATTTATTCTACTGTTGAGGTCTCGCAGTTGGTAAAGTTAGTCTCTTGTTGTCATGTAACGTTTTTGCAATAATGAAAGTCTTTAGGAAAATAAGACAAAGATGGGAGATACTTTATCTGAATAATGATAATACTTCTGGATGTATCTGTATGTGTTTGCTTGTGTAAGGAGTACACAATTTTCTATTGACTTGATAGGAAGCACTCTAATCTCTTCGTACTTTAGGATGCTCACTGTGACAACTGTAGCCACATGCTTTATTGTCTTTCTGGGGAACAGATCATGTTCCAATGAGCAAGTGCCAGAGGGATGATATTACATGGTGTGATTGTCATGGTAGGCCTAATAGGCCCAAAATGAGCTTATCCATACCCTGGATTGCCCAGGCATGTTTTTCTGCTCTCCCTCTTTCTGCTGTGGGGAGAAGCAACCGTGGGAAAGAGGACTCCGGCTTGTCCAGACATGTGCCCCTGCTCTCCCTCCTTCAGTGCTGGGGGAAGCAACTGCAGGAAAGGAAAACGAGAGCCCTGGTTTCACCTTATATGGTCAAGCTTGGCAAAGTGCCATTCTGATGGCCTAATCTATGTCCAAAGGCCCCTGAGTCTTGGCCTGATATTGACAAAAAGGGATGAGCAGGTAGCATGGTGTGCTGCTGCTGCCTCATTGTATCCTGAAATTGCCTGGAATCTCCACTGCCTCTAGAGCTTACCAGGAACAGGTTCTGAATGCTTGCACGTGACTGGCCTGTATAGTCAGGGTGACATTGTGCCAAGACTACATATCACATTGCATCCTGCCTATCCTTCTGCAAGGCCATTGCTGAACTGGGAATCAAGAGGAACCATGTCAGAGACTATGCTATAGACTCCCAGCTTCCTGAGAAAAGTGCCTGGGAAACTCTGACAGCAACCCCTCCCTGTGCTTTGGTTACTGTCTGATAATATTTTGAGAGTGAATACTTAAAAGCCTCTTGCAATTCACTAATTGCCTTCTGCCATAAGCAGAAAGGAGCTTCCTGTGTCCTCTAGTGGATAAGCACTATCATTGACTGCACACGGTAATATCAACTGCAAGAGTCTTCTCTTCCAGTACGCTTGTGTTTGCCACTCTCAGAAATAAGTGCTCTAGTTTTACCTGTTCCCTGCATGTATAAATTTCCAAACCATGCATTTTTGAACATTGTGAATAAGTTTTCTGGTGAGTTTTAATGTTAATAAACAGTTTTCATAGTTATTAACAAGGTTCGCCTGGATATAAAAACTAATACAGATCATTAATTTTGCATAATCCATCATGGCAATACTTGCAGGAGAGAAGATAACCAAGATTCTTCCACATGGGGTATTTCTGAGGTATTTCAAGTTGACACAATTGCACATGATCTGTGCACCAAGCTACCAGGACAGAGACCATACCCTTATAAGACTGATGAGCCTGTTCAAGATCTTTGTTGATTTTTTGTGAGATTAAGATGCTGACACTGGGTAAGGGGGAGAATATCACTTGTACCAGTGATATTGAGGCAGAGACTCATTGTAGACTGATGAATAGTATCTAACCATCCTACAATCTGCTTTTTCACAATCATTCTCCTCTTCTTTGCCTGTTTTGTTGTACAAAACCACATGAACCCTGCCTGTATTTTATGGATAGACATGTCTACCTATTTGGTCTACAAATGTTGATTAACTTTATAATGGGGCATTTGTATACATATTTTTAAGCTGCTTCACATACCACGACAAGGGAGCCTAAGGAAATTTGTATTGTTCAACCTGGAAGTTTAAAAGATGGATGTTTCCATGCTAGCTGCCCATCTTTGGTTCATTTTAAGCTATAGTCAATGGTGAAAGAGAGATTCTGAATCATCAAATTTAATATTAGAGATATTGTCCTCTGGAGCGCTTCCAGTAAGTAGGGTGATCAGCCAGGGTGACCTTTAGAACTGAGACTTTTAAAACTGCACATCTACATCCCAAGATAATTTTCATATATAGGACAAAAGAGTAAACTCCCCCTCATGCTTCTTCAGTACACCAAAGACTGGTTCCTAGGAATAAGCAACATGATCACTACCTGTTTAATTGTGTTGTTGCTAAAGTGGCTCCTCCAGGCACTAAATCACTGACTAGAGCAGCATCTCTGAAAACTTCAGCAAATGGATTATTTCTGTATGTCTGATTTGAAGTGAAGTGTAATGAACAAGAGGCTTTCATTTGACTTCTTGTTGGATTTTATGGTGATAATAGTAAATAATAGCCTCTCTGCATGTGACATCATCTGATAATGCAATTGTAGTGGTCTTTTCTCACAGCAGGTTGAAATCTCTGGATAGAGCAACCCCTGCCACTTTCTAGACATAGGAAAGTATTTTTATTACCATGGCATTTGTCTTTGTAGGTGAGAAAACCCTTAAAGCTGAGCATGGGAAAAGGAGTAACAATCTTTTGTTAAAAAGTTTTGTAATAATCGTGCCTGTGTGTTCTTTGCAGTAAAAAAATCATCAGCATTAATTTATGATGCCTTCATGAACTATTCTTCAATCAAAACCCTCTCACATTCAGGCATTCACGGATGACCAAGTTTCACAGTTGAAGATACTCACTGACGCACAATCCATCAATGGCTCTTTTCAGTAGAGAGCCTTTCATAGTATCATAGTATCATAGTATCATCAGGGTTGGAAGAGACCTCACAGATCATCAAGTCCAACCCTTCACCACAGAGCTCAAAGCTAGACCATGGCACCAAGTGCCACGTCCAATCTTGCCTTGAACAGCTCCAGGAACGGCGACTTTCTGACGACAGGTATTTTTTACTGTGCTCTCTAGCTGACCCAGCGCCTTTGCTATCCTGGTGCCTAGGCCACAACCTCTTGGTTTACTACTCTCTCTTCTGCTTAAACATATCTATTTTTTTAAAGTAAAGTCTTACTGAAATTTCAAGAGGAAAGAGTTTTTGCCAAAAAATACAGTTTCTTTCAAACCTAATTTTTGGCAGAGGATGCCAGCTGTACACACTTGCACACATGAAACTTTGACAGTGAGAAATTCAAAAGGAAAAATTGTTTTGAGTGATCATTTCAAAACAAGATAAAATATTGTGTTACAGTACAGACTAAACCGTCATTTTTTTTTTGTCTTTTCGGTAAAATCCCCCCACTTTTTAAAATAAAACATCATCTTGTTTTGAAATGTCAACCTGAAATAATTTTCTTCTTGGATTTTCTTGGAAACTGCTCAAGAGTGTGAATCTTTGTAAAGCCTACACCCAGGATTTTTGGTTTTGAATTCCACTTCTTCTGAGAAAAAAAAAAAAAAAAAGAGAGAGAAAAGAGAGAGAGTTTCTTTTTAATTTGCTTTACTTCCATTTTCCAGTACTGGTCTCAGGGTCTGCCGTACTCTGCTTATATAGAGCTGCTCTCTTCTGTAGAGGGTTTCCCAATGTCTTCTACTCAATTAATATAATTAATGAGAATATTTTGTTTTACACTCATCTAAAACAGACAAGTCTAGAGATCTTATTCCAGCTATGCAGAATACTGATACAGAAATAAACAGTAAAACTTTGTACTCCTTAGATGGTATCAAGAGGTGGAAATTTATTACTTGCTCGGGCACTCTTCATTTTTGCAAATGGGTCTATTTGAGTGGGGGGATCATTTTCAAGACCTCTTCTTCATAAGATTAATTTTCAAAGTGTGCTTCACCATCAGTGTAATTCCTCTGCTGCTGTCCCTCTTCCTCCACCTGCATTTCTAGTCATAGTCCCAGCATTACTTACTGCAGCACCACTGCACAAGCCTTGCTAATCAGCACTGGCTTGGCTACCTCTGTCTTTTTCAACTTGCATGATGCTTTAGAAGACAGCTGTTGCCCTTGTAATCAGACTGAAAGCTTTGCGAGGCTGTTGGTTTTAAATGGAAGTTTAGACAATAGTTGTGTGGCCTTCTGTGATAAACCAAACTCCAGTCACAGGCAGAAAAACAGCAAGGGTTTTGTGTTGTGCTGACCTTTGTCCCAAAATGATCAGTATCTGTGGGCTGTTGAGCCTATTAAACTCTGTACCAGCAGAGAGGTTGTTTCATATACTCACTCCTCTTTTCCTGGCTGGAAAACAAAAAAAAAAAATGAGAGACTTAGGGATCTCCCCTGTGAATTCCTGCAAGACGCTGTATTAGATGCTGTATTGCAATGGTCTACCACAGCAAGGTATGTGAGGCTAATGCCCAAAATAATAGCCCTCTAGCCATGATGAGAATCATAAAGAAAGCACTTACTACTCTTAAGCCAAAATCAATAGTAAATTTTTTTCCCTTAGCTCAAAAGGACAAAACCATTTGTTTCACCATCACACCAGCAGGCCATTCCTTTAGATGAGCTGCTTCCATCAAAGGCAGCAGCACCTGCAGAAACAGAATTAATGTAACTCCATTGGCTTCTAATCATAGAAGGATTAGGTAACTCTATCTGTTCAAAGTGGATAAACAGTTTCAATTGCCTACTATGGTTACTGAGTCTGTTTTAAATTTAGAAACCTTTCACAGTGTCGGACAGTGTCTTTCATGTGACCTTGACAGCGGCAAAGTCTGTTTTGAGACCTTGCCCAAAGTTTGATTCTTCCTTGTGGGATGATACTGTTATTGCTGAGAAGCTGGACATTTTTACTGGGTGCTATGTCTTTGCTAATATAAAAAACTATCTATAAAGTCTGCTGCACTGTGTTTTTGCCTATTACTCCTTCTGAATCACGACCTTCTCATGCAAAAAAAATGTCTCCCCGTATTGCTGCCAGTGTTTTTCCTAGGACATAATTTCAGCTGTGACTTACAAGTCCAGCATTTATGTGTGAGTCAAGGCTCCAGTATGAATCCATAGACTAGTTTTTATGATTCTGATGGAGGGGGAGAAAATGGTGGAAATAGGGGGCATGTTAGAAATGAGATTGCACAGGAGACAGCAAGACATTATTGGAAGCTGATTTTGATGAAATGAAGACTTAAAAAGCTACCTTGTCCTTGCAAGGACAGCATACCTTTTCTTTTTATTCATGAACACAAAGAAATGATACAGAATTTATTCCTTTCACCTGGAGTTGCTCCTGTTCCATATTCCTATTGTTATGTTTTACAAAGATATCTGCGTATTTGTTCATTCTGACTCCATTATCCAACTTTTTTTCTTTCAGGTGAGACACCACCTAAATTATTGTGTCCAGCTCTGGAGTCCTCAGCTCAGAAAAAGCATGGACCTGTTGGAGAGGGTCAGGAGGAGTACCACAAAAATGATCAGAGGGCTGGAACACTTCTCCTATGAGGAGAGGCTGAGAAAATTTGTGGTGTTCAGCCTGGAGGAGAGAAGGCTTCAGGGATGTCTTACTGGGGTCTTTCAGTGCTTAAAGTGGGCCTATAAGAAAGATCGCAAGAAGAGAGTCCCTATCAGGGAGTGCAGTGATAGGACAAGAGGGGATAGTTTTAAACTGAAAAAGGGTAGTGTCAGGCTACACGTACGGAAGAACTTGTTTACACTGAGAGTGGTGAAACACTGGCACAGGCTCCCCAAAGAGGTGGTATAGACCCTGTCTCTGGACTCATTTCAGGTCAGGTTGGATGGGGCTTTGACCTAGTTGAAGACGTCCCCTCTCATTGCAGAGGATTTTGGACTAGATGACCTTTACAGCTCATTTCTAACTTAAACTATTCTATGATTCAATTAACATTATGTGGCAGGATTTAATAGAAGGTGGTGCTAATGGATGTATTTCTTGCTATAAATTGGCTTCAAACATACATCTTAGGGTTATGCAGCGTACTTTTACTATTTTGTTTTGTTTTGTTTTATTTTTGTTTGTTTGTTTGTTTGTTTTTCCATTTGTGTGCTGTTGGTTTTTCTTTCTTTCTTTGCTTTTGTTGTTTCTTTTTTTTTTTTTTCCATCAGTGTTATTCACATTATGATGCTCACTTTCTGTCTTTTCCTTCCAAAATGTACACAAAACCACAGAAACATTAATATTAGAATGAGGTTTTGTGAAATTTTTCTATTTCCTTGTACACATTTTCCATTATTATGTATTATTTCATACAGCAAATTGACTAAAGACTGCTTTGATACATGGTTTCACCATGAAGGGAGCAAAAATGGCCAGGGAAGACACGCATGAAACAGTTATTCCAGCTTTTCCAAGAAAATGGTATTGAGACTAAACAAAACTCTCTATTATACCTTACTTCTTTTGGTTAAAATATTTTTCAGTCTATCTTTTCCCCAGAAAGTCTGTATTTGCTACAACAGTAGTACAAAGTGACACTAACTTGCCTTGGGCTTCCCTGTGTGAATTAGAGTCATGGAATCATACAATCAAGCAGGTAAGAAGAGACCTCCAAGATCATCCAGTCCAACCTAACACCCAGCCCTGTTCAATCAACGAGACCATGGCACTAAGTGCCCCATCCAGTCTTGAACACCCCCAGGGACGGTGACTCCACCACCTCCCTGGGCAGCCCATTCCAATGCCAATCACTCTCTATGTGAAGAACTTCCTCCTAACATCCAGCCTATACTTCTCCCGGCACAACTTGAGATTGTGTCCTTCTGTTCTATTGCTGGTTGCCTGGGAGAAGAGACCAACCCCCACCTGGCTACAACCTCCCTTCAGG
>WAAF01005695.1:0-54723 GCA_013400475.1 Tricholaema leucomelas
TATTCTTCCATTTGGGATATTTTTGTCTCTATTTGATATTTTGATATTTGATATTTTGTCCCTATTTGAAGGGAATAGGTCTTATACATATGTAAAATATAACTTATTTTCTATCTTCTAAGATAAGGAAGTTGGATATGTGAACTCTGGTTACAGAGAACAAGTGTGTTCACCACAGCAGAAAAGCCTTTTAGGGGCAAAACAAGGCAACAGGACACTGGGTTGCATCAAGAGCATGCACCAAGGTTGCATGAGGGGAGATTTAGGTTTACCAGTGGAGTTCATAACATGAAAAATAAACAAACAAACAAAACACCACCACAAAAAAAAAAAATTCTCTCTTTTTAAAAGTGATTCTGAGCAGATATCAGATGTGCAAATTTGCTAACAGGTCTGAGCTATTCCTGGGACTGTATTTTCGGGAAGAGGTTTTTGTTTTCATGGACGGTGTCACAGCTGTTGAGATTTAAAAAAAAACCCAGAAACCTAAAACATTCTTCTAGACTCAGTTGCAGCAGTTTCTCCAATGTAAATTAGAAAGATGGAATAGAGATCAAATAACAAAGATGAATGGTTCCTGTGACAATACTTTTCTATTAGGCAGATATAGAAGTCTAGAGGACATCACATGGCGTAAAAACATGGATTTGAATTTTAAATATCCAAAATCAAGCAAACTAAATGAGAGGAATTGGCATTAGATAAGTATACAGCATGGATGCTTTTCAACACTGAAATCTGGAATGAGCTCATTCTTTCACCAGGGCTCTTTTCAAGAATGTAAGAATCATCCACATGCAATAAGACTCTTACAGACATAAAGAAATCAGCAGAAGCCCTAGTAATTAAATGGACCTAATTCATACATTGAAATCAAATGATGATACAATTCTCCACTAACCAAGGAGTGACCTTCTCACCAATCTGTGCTATTTTAGAAGGAATCAGAGCATGTCCAATTTTTCTCTGGAACCTTTGCCTGCTTCGTATGCTGTTTTGTAGTTTGTGAGGAGCTTGCCATCTCCGTTGCCTTTTTATTTAGCTAGTCATTGAGGAAATGAGAGCAGTGACTCTCAAACCAGTAATTTAATGTTTCAGTCATTGATCTGTTTATTCATTTATTTTCTGCTCTTGAGATATCTTTTTATAATGTATGGTCATTAAAGGAAGGATTCTGTGGGTATATTTGCCCTGCTGCAGCTTCCTCTCCAAGCACAGAGAAGCCTCAGGGGCATAAATGGCAAAGACTTCTCCTGTTTATAGAAGCATCTGGCTTCTCCACAGATTCCCGAAACAGTTCCATTGGTGGCCCTGAAGATGCCCTTGGGCCTGCTGCATGATTAAGCTGCAGATGGTTTTTTGGGCTCCTTTAGCCTTCCTGTTACAATTTCTGTTAGTGTATCTCCGATTCTGAGACATCTTAGACACTTCAGAAAAGAAGATATGCAGGATTTCAGGAGCTGACCCACTGTGGCTAAAGAAGGTGCAACCACATTTAGCACATGGAAGAGATGACATCAACAGGGAAAGTCAAGTAATGTTTGTGTTTCCCTTTGGGTCAGATATGTGACATTCTCTGTCCAAATTGTGTTGTGCAGAAGAGTTAAAGTGCTTGTGGGTCACAAATAGTAGCGAGTGGTAGCTCTGCAATTCCAGAGTCTTAGTCTTAATTGAAACTCTGGCAAAGGCTGTAGAAAAAGGAGTAGTTCTGCTTTATAAAAGACAGCTGGACTTCTTCAAAACTGCAGGAAATTCTTGCTTCAGTTTCTTGTCATACTTCAAGTTGCAACACTAGGATTGCTATTCAGAAAGGAGCTCAACACATTCATTGTATCATTTTTCACTCTACTGATAAGCACACAGAAGTTCTGTCTGTGGAATCTGTGTGGGCATTCAGACCTTTGGTAATACTTGGTAGAAACAACTGCACTAAATAAAGATTAATTAGTTGTACTGCAGAAAAATGAAACATATGCCACAGCAGTTGCAATCCTGGTAGTAAAAGCAGGAGAGTTTGTGCAGATGCTTCAGTCCTGGGATCTGTAGAAGCAGACGTATCAGAGGAAACATCAATACCACATTTTTGCATTTTCTTCTCGCTGATCACAGTAGCACCTAATTTTCTGTTCATCACCACTATTTCCTGTAGCACATCAACACCAACCAACTTCTCCCTTCTATTAGCTGGCATCATTGTAGAGTAATGTAGCAGTGCTGACCTGCATCCACATCTTCCCAAAAAGTGAATTTTGCTAACAAATCCTTCTTTCTGTGAGTATAATCTCCGTAGCTCCACTGTCTTATGTCCTGGGTCCATACCTCAACTAAGGAAATAGATTAGGAGTGCTTCTAGTGATTTGCCAGAGCAAGCAGGACAGAAGCAGCTTGTTTTGCCCAAACAGAAAATGTTTAAAGTCTTCTCTGAGATTGCATTTGTTTCACAGGTCTGGGCAGAAGTATCAATGTCAAGAACTTCCAAATGGTGGTATGTGTTGGTCTTGACATATATGTATGAATGATTATTAATTTCTTTAACACAGGAAGTAAGGGTTGTATTATTACCTTCCTGTAAGGTTTCTACCATCAGGCATATTCTGCCCTCTTTTACTAATACAGCTTCTCTTAATTACCCATTTGAAAGCACATCATAAAAAAATGTATTTCAAGAGAAGATACTTGAAATTGGTGATCTAAGTTAACTCCAACCTCCAGGATGGGGAGGAATTGTAAAAACAAGAAGCATATGGAAGATTTCACAAGAGAAGGGTAGGATAGTAGGAAGTGGGGGAGGAAGAGCAGAAGGAGGAAGATTAGGAGGAGGGAGAACAGCTGATCTTTGCCAGTGACTAGAAATGGTTGCCATGCTCTCATTTTGGTCTGATTTTCTGTTTGACTCCTGTGATGACTTCTCACATGTTCTGTGTTTTATTTGCACATTTCACAAATAGAAACAGTATTTAACTCACTTATGGGAAAATGTTAAAGGAAAAAATGTATGATTCTCACTTTATTTTTAGAGCTGAATTTTCAAATGAGATTATACAAGTTTTAACACCAGTGCCTGCCACCACAGTGTGTAGAAAAGTCAGAATAAGCTGTTTGCTAAGTAACATGCCTAATAACTACCACATGCTATTAATTTTCATTTCATTCTCTCTGTAATGGAGAAAATTAGTACTTCTCACTTTTGTTTATTTTTTTTTTCTTTTTAAACAAAACAGGTCTGTCCTGCTGCATCTGTGTAAGAGAAGACAGGTTACAGAGCTGCACTTTTCACCTGAAAAGACAACAGAGATGTCTGCAATGGCTGTTCTGCTTGGCATGGATTCATTCTCTTATCTGGGATTACTCCATAGCAGTTATCTCTTCTACACAGGTGAACTTCTGCCTCATTGTAGGGATTTCTGCTGTCAACCTGAAACCTCTTTTTGAGTCTTACAGAGAGGAAGAGAAGGTAGAGAGAGGTGATCACTGGGAGAAGAGCATTTAGGGAACCATACTCTTCTACTCATTATCAATGTTTCCTAAAGATTCAGTGCTATGGCCAAATGTGCTGCTATTTTCCCAGCAGCTAAGGATGATGTGTATCCAAGATGAGGCCACCATCATTCAAGGTGGAACACATTCCTCTACCAGTCAGAAATAGCAGAAAGTTTTACCTGAGTTACTTCTACAGAGATGGATTTAACCACTTACACATGAGTAATGTTAAAAGAGGACTGCATCATCTCTGCAAATTCTTCAAGTACTTCCTTCACAGATCAGCATAATTTCTCCTTTTGAGGTTCATGTTCAAGACACCATTTTTTGGCTCATTATCTGATCTTGTCCACACATTGGGAATGACTGGGATTGCTGGATATGAGGATATGTCATCTTTTTGTCAAGTTTTGTTTACAGGGATATTATCATCATGGTACCTTATGAGCTGTGTGAAGGCTGCTAGAAGATAAGTTGGACTGGAAAAGACACTGATCATTTTAAAACTTTGTAAAAACATTCATGCCACTGGAGTTACAGAATCACAGAATGTTAGGGGATGGAAGTGACCTTGAAAGATCATCTAATCCAACTCCCCTGCCAGAGCAGGATCACCCATACAAGATCACACAGGAACGCGCCCAGGCAGGTTTTGAATATCTCCAGAGAAAGACTCCACAGCTTCTAGGCAGCCTGTTCCAGTGCTCTGTGACCCTCATACTGCAAAAGTTTTCCATTACATTCATGTGGAACCTCCTATGCTCCAGCTTTCACTCATTGGCCCTTGTCCTATCATTGGACTGGCCTGGCTCTGTCCTCTCTACACTTGCCTTTCACATAATTATAAACATTTATGAGGTGACCTCTCAGTCTCCTCCAAGCTAAAGAGACACTGTTCCTTCAGCCTTTCTTCAGAAGGGAGATGTTCCACTCCCCTAATCATCTTTATGTCTCTGTTCTGGGCTCTTTCAAGCAGTTTCCTGTACTTTTTTAATTGAGTGGCACAGAACTGGACACAATATTCCACAAGCAGCCTCACCAGGGCAAAGCAGAGAGGGAGGAGAACCTCTCTCAAGCTACTATCCATACCCCTTCTAATCCATCCCAGGATGCCATTGTCTAGCAGAAAGGGACCTTGGAGTTCTAATCAACAAGCAACTGAATATGAGCAAGCAGTGTGCCTAGGTGGCAAAAAAAGCTGATGGCATCCTGGCTTGTATTAGAAATGCTGTTTCCAGCAGTAGGGAATTTATTGTCCCCTTGCACTCCACCTCCAGTATTGTATTCAATTTTGGGTATCTCAATGCAAGAGAGATGTGGAGGTGCTGGAGCAAGCTCAGAAGAGGGCAACAAAGCTGGTAAAGGGCCTAGAGAATAAATCTTACAAACAGCAACTGAGGGAGCTGGGGCTGTTTAGTTTGAAAAAGAGGAGGCTGAGGGAAGACCTCATTGCTGTCTATACCTACCTGAAAGGACATTGTGGAAAGGCTGGTGCTGGGCTCTTCTCAATTGGTGATAGAAGAAGGAACAACCTCAAGTTGCAACTGGGTAGGTTTAGACTGGATATTAGGAAAATATTTTCATGGAAAGAGTGGTTGGGCATTGGAATGGGCTGCCCAGGGAGGTGGTTGAGTCACTAAGCCTGGATGTGTTTAAAGGTTGTTTGGATGTGGTGCCTGAGGATATGGTTTAGGAGTAAATATTGTAGAGTAGGGTCATCAGTCAGATTTGGTGATCCTGAGGGTCTTTTCTAACCTGAAAGTTTCTGTGATTCTGTTGCCTTCTTGGTCACAGAGGCACATTACTGGCTCATGGTCATCCTGTTATCCATCAAGACTCTCTGGTCCCTTTCCCCTGTGCTGCTCTCCAACAGATCAGCCCCTGACCTCTGGTCTATGAGGTTGTTCTTTCCCGGATGCAAGAAGCTTCATTTGCCCTTGTTATATTTTATGAAATTTCCCCCTGCCCAACTCTCCAGCCTGTCCAGGTCTCACTGAATGGCAGCACAGCCTTCAGGTGTGTCAACCACCTGCATGAAAACCTGTGAGACATACAATATTCAATGCAGAAGATTCTTATGCTCACTCAGAGTTAGGCTGCTACAGCCAGGTTAGCCCAGAGAAAGACTCAGGCAGTGTTAACTTTCCTGTAAAAGTTTTTACAGGAAAGTTACAAATTTTAGGCTGGGTTAACCTTGATCAATGTTTTTCTGCTGTTTTCATGGAGAAAAATCCTGGCTCATACTCTTTGCACTTCAGAGATGCTTGGATCTCCCAGATAGGGAAACTGTAATGCAGCAGTGCTGGATGGGTTGGAAAGCATTCTTTCCATGCATATGTCTACTGGATAAACTTGCTTGATACCACTATTTCCTCATAAGAATGCATGAACCAGTTCTATTCACTGTGTGAAACTGGCCCTCAAGGGAAGATTTTCATAGAAAGTAATTCTTCTTTTTTGGTTTTTAATATCTAATATGCTTAGTGTTAAATCTACCCAAACTGCTGCATCATCACATAGAATGACTTCAGAAATCAGTTCTTCACAGAAAGAAGCTTAACAAGTGTGCCAGTTTTTCAGCTGTTGGCATCTATGCATGTTGTCTTTGTGTTGGTTGGATAGTGATGGAAGAATACTACTACAAAAACTATGTGCCTTTGGAAGATAGCTCTTTTAAAAGGCATTTTAATTTATCAGAAAAAAATGTGCTTTTTCTTCTATTCTTTTCAGAAATCTTCTTAAACAAGGATCCTGTAAATACATAAGTTAATCTAAATGTAGTGGAATAAAATTCCTGAAATCATGGTCTCAGGCTCATAGCCAAAACCTAAAGTCATGGACTATTATCTATTTTTATTTCAGAAATTAGTAACAGCTCAGTTCATGTCTTTCCAAGCTGTAGTTTTGCAGCTGAATGAGGGAAAAAAACAGATGTTCTCAATATGAAAACTTCCTCAGATAGTTCATGAACTCACAAATGTGTATTGTAGGAGAGCAGCCTGTTTCTATCACAAATGAGAAACACCACTGTCAAATACAGCTTGAGCTCTCAGCCAGAAATTGTTTTACTGCAGAACAGCTCTAGGAGCACTTTCCAGGACACAGGCAAATCCCAAGATAAAGAATTATATTTTCATTGACATTGAAGTTGGCATGATTTTGGTTTAAAAATATGTATTTGCAAACACCAGTTTCACATACATTCATCAGCAGATATTTGCGGCAGGGTTTTCCAAATCCACAGTCAGATTATACAGTTGTTAGAGTGGTTATTATCATTATGATGATTCAGTTGTAGAAAGGGAAGTTGGAACTTAAGCACCTTCCCTTCCAAATCTTTATGTACACTGTGTTTTGAATACTGTGTCCACTCATGTGCAGTACTCAGTAACCTGACACTTCAGAAAAGTGGGCTGTTTAACAGTGGCACAGTGTCTGAGATCTACCCCAGCTGTCTACACCTTTCCCCTGTTGCTTCCAGTACCACCAGCTCTGTCATTACAAAAATACCACAGATACGAAGCCTGAACAGAAGTGCAGCTGCCTTGCTTTCTCCAAGTTGGAGATGTTCTTAAACCCTCATCATGGCACACTAGTCTCTAGGTCATGAAGCTACTTCGGTACTAGACTCTCAAGACAAGTGTCATGTTACTTTAGGTTTCATGCCACAGACACCAGACCCTAAAACAAAATGTCCTACACTCAAGTTACCTCTATCCACTTTGGGTGGATATGGCCTTGCTTTCATGTTTCCTTTAATATGGCTACTGGAGTGGACTGCCCAGGGAGGTGGTGGAGTCGCCATCCCTGGAGCTGTTCAAGGCAGGACTGGACATGGCACTTGGTGACATGGTCTAGCCTTGAGCTCTGTGGTAACGGGTTGGACTTGATGATCTATGAGGTCTCTTTGTGATACTGTGATATGTTTATCTTGATTCCAGTTTTTGGTCACTTCCTTCTTTAGTTGCCCATCTATTACAGACCCATTGACTATTTACCCCCTATATGGTACATATAATGTTTTACTTAAATGCTTCCCCACACTAAGAGGGTCTGATTTTACTTCCAACTCTCTAACTTTCCTGTCCTGAAAGCTTTACTGCAGATCACATGATGCTAGTGATTGCAGGTCAAACAAATTCTTGACTGAAGAGGGACACAAGAATATAGATACAATTAAGCTCCCATTGGACCCAAGTTATTCAAATTCTTTTTGTACTTCTGTGAGTTCAGTTTTTCAGAGAAGTTGGATAAAATTTGTTGGCTTTCCCCTCTCCCTCCCCCACCCCAGCTATACTGCTTTTTTGAGGTTTGTTCTGAGTTGTTTGTAATCTCTTTGCTTTTGCAAAAATTACCTCAAGTTACTTCAACCTCAAAACTTTGTATACAGTGTCACAGTATCACCAAAGTTGGAAGAGACCTCATAGATCAAGTCCAACCTGTTACCACAGAGCTCAAGGCTAGAACATGGTACCAAGTGCCACGTCCAATCCTGCCTTGAACAGCTCCAGGGACGGTGACTCCACCACCTCCCTGGGCAGCCCATTCCAGTAGCCAATGACTCTCTCAGGGAAGAACTTTCTCCTCACCTCAAGCCTAAATTTCCCCTGGCGCAGCTTGAGGCTGTGTCCTCTTGTTCTGGTGCTGGCTGCCTGAGAGAAGAGAGCAACCTCCTCCTGGCTACAGCCACCCCTCAGGTAGTTGTAGACAGCAATAAGGTCTCCCCTGAGCCTCCAGACTAGACAATCCCAGCTCCCTCAGCCTCTCCTCGTAGGGCTTGTGCTCGAGGCCTCTCACCAGCCTCGTTGCCCTTCTCTGGACATGTTCAAGCATCTCAATGTCCTTCTTAAATTGAGGGGCCCAGAACTGGACACAGTACTCAAGGTGTGGTCTAACCAGTGCAGAACACAGGAGCAGAATGACCTCCCTGCTCCTGCTGGCCACACCATTCCTGATGCAGGCCAGGATGCCATTGGCCCTCCTGGCCACCTGGGCACACTGCTGGCTCAATGGAAGAAGTTCATGTGTTTATGGCACTGAGTCTGGCTCTATCCAGTTCTCCAGTATCCCCTCACATTTTTTTACTCCTTGTCATGGGAAAGGCGGGGCAGAATTGCACAGACTGTCCAACCTACTGGATGTTTTTCAGGCAAGCATATGAAGCTTCCTACTCATGTCTCTGCAACTCTTATTCATCACATCTGTCATTCTCAGTGGACTCAGCATTGTTTTGATGATATCTCTCTAACAGGGGATCTTCTCGCTACAGTGAAACTGAGAATTTTATCGCTTGATTTTGTATAACATAGAAACATGTAACATGGAAAAACAATCAACATGTTAATAATCTTGCTACTCAGTTTAAGAACCACCTTCTTACATTATTTCAGTCTCACACAGCAGTAAGTCATGCACCAAATCTGGATATATTTCCATCCTTCTAAATGAGTCACATTAAAAGTGGCATTTCAAAAGAGCATCCATGTAAGAGAGATGTAAAACTAGTGTAACTCTAGTGTAAAACTAGAATGAACTTAAAAGTAAATGGACAAAGAAACAAAACTATTTTCATCCCGAACTAACATCTGCTACCGTTCAGTTCTGATAAAGGAAGATGAGAGCTAAGTTTTAAACATGTTTTGCACACACAGAAAGAATTGCTTGGAGATTCATTTTTTTATTGGAAACAGCATGAGTTTCTGCTTCCAGAATTGCACAGCTGACCAGACTTGTGGTCTATTGTGTATTTATTATTGGTCTCAACATTTTTTCTAATCAGGTAATTGCTACTTTATCATGTAGACAATGTAGCCTTAAAAGGACTGTAATTACATCTTTTTCATCCACAGTGGGATATAAAGGAGCTAATACAGAACGAATAGTCAATGTTTTAAGCCAAGTATCTGTGAATGCTCCCTTATTTCCTGAGACCAAAATGGAAAAAAAGCCAGAAGTTTTAGTGTTTATTTGCTCTCTGTCAGCCTAAAGAAAACTTAAGTGGATGTCAGTTTGAAAGAACCCTGGGAGACAGGATATTGTTTTCCCTGCATTGATGTCTTTTAATCCCTGTAATTTTAATGTGGGATTGGGAGAAATGGGGTCTTGTTAACCACCCACATGATACAGTAATTGTCAGACCACGAAATTTCACAAATTAAAGCAAAGAAAGACTGAACACAACTCCAAAAAAAGCCTAGCAAATCACATAGCCCTTCAAAATTATGAGGCATATATTTCATGTCAGTTTATGAAATCATTCCTTTCCCAGTCTCAGAATGAATGTCCCTTCATCTCCTTTTAAAATTGTAAATCCAAAGGTTGGAATTTTAGTACAGAGAATAACTTTGGGAAATCTTTGGTTAAAGATAGTAATAGTGATTGACTTGCTATACTTTACCTTATTAGTACTCTGCAAACATCAGTATAGAGTAAAAGCTCCACGATGACTGCAGGTAACACTACTCAATTTCTGTTAAATACTCTCTTTAAAAGCTTTTATCATTTGATCAGCTTAGGAAGTTATTATACCTTCATGCAAATGTGAATGTTTACAAGGTTCACCTTTTTCATTTTAAAGCACATTTGAATGTCAGTCTCTTACTATTTGTGGCTAGAGTTGAAATTGTCAGAATGGGTGAACAAATTATTACATTGTGCTTCTGTGCTAGTTTACCACAGTCTTTTCTCTGTGTGAGAAAAGACACAACACAGGCATGAGGGAAAATAACACAGGTGTCAGGGAAAGTAATACATGCCAAAAAAACCTCTGGGTTGAGATAAAGGCTTGAGATAAAGGCTTGAGATAAGAGTTTAATACAAATGACATCACATAATGCACTATTACCTTAGCCTATTTGCAGAAAAAGCACAGCAGAAAGCAGCAGCAAGCAGAAAGTCAGCGAGCAAAAAACTCAAGCCAGGGCGCTACTACCCCATTCTTCCCCGTCCAGCTGCTGTCCCAGCAGGAGACAACACCCAGAAAACCCAGAACCCAAAAGCAGCAACCAGAAAAGGGAGCCTCCCATATTACACCCTGAAATTCAAGACCCATAATACTTTCCTCCAGCCAGCATTTCATTTTAAAACTGGTGTGAAGCAGGATATTTTTGAGTAGCAGCAGCAGATTTAGACCTTACCCATGAGAGTTTCCTGCACATCCTGAGCCAAGGTACATTGAGAACTATCTGCACAATTGTATTTATTGCCTTACATTTAAGGAAAATGAGAAAACTGAGTAATATTTATTACAAGAAAAATAATTACTTACTGGGAGAATGAAAAATTTATCTTAGAAGAGGCAATTAGAATAGAAAAAAAATAATATGAATTGTGAACACAGGATACATGAAGCTAGAAAACTAGCAAGCTTGGAATAATCTTTTAGGAGCTCTCTCACATCATTACTCAAAGTAGGCAGGAAAATCTAGTAAAAATGATTCAAGAAAGAGAGAGCTTGACAAATTGTTTTGTTCTGTATTAGAAAATCTAGTAAAAATGATTCAAGAAAGAGAGAGCTTGACAAATTGTTTTGTTCTGTATTAGAAAATCTAGTAAAAATGATTCAAGAAAGAGAGAGCTTGACAAATTGTTTTGTTCTGTATTAGAAAACAGGTGAATATAGACCTTCCATAGCTAAGAGAAATTTTAAACATGACTGTCCTCAAACAGCTAATCTAAACAACTGCTGGTAAAGAGGTATTTCCAAACAGGTATTTAGCTGCCCTCATCACTGAGGTGGTTGAAGGACTCAGAAGTGCAGTCCAAGAGTGTGAAGCCTATCTGATAACCAATGGTCACTGAAGGAGGTCCTGTTCCTGATCTCCCTACCCTGTTGTTCTCCTTCGCTTTCACTGCTACCTCTCAGCTCTGCACAGTCTCTGACATTCATAACCTTGTTATACAAGCCTCTTGCAACAGCATAGCAGAAAACCCTCCACTTTGTGGAGGGTTTTTGCAAGTTTAGTTTTGTGCTGGATTCTTGAGCTGCAACATCTCACAGAAGTTTAGAAGAGTATAATAGCTAGCACCATGTAAATAATGAATGCAAACAGATGGCACTGCACATTAAAAGGCTTCAGAGAACAGAGAATGAGACTACCATCTTTCAGCACTGGTTCCCAGTTGGAATCCAGTGACCCTCCTTCTCCTTCTCATGCAGCTTCATGCTTGTTAAGAAGCACCTCAGGCATATGGTGGGCTACCCAAAAGATGCTGCTGCAGAGAATAGACTGTGATAGCTGAGTTGTGTGTGTCTCATGTGGCTTACAGACACTGATTTCCCAAAATTGCTTAGCCAACATCACTAGATCAAGTGATCAACACCTTAATCAAGATGAACCTCCACAGAAAAAGACCTCAGACATAGTGGTCATGGGGGTCTGTCCTTTGTCACTTTGTCACAGAGTGTGCCCTTCAAGCCTTGCTATCACTGAAAGTCAGAAATCCTAGCTAGGAAGAGAAGGAAGCTGGGTGGGTGAAATAGTTTGCAGAACTCTACCAAGTTTCCCATTCTTTTTCATTTTCATCATTATATTTAACCGAAGCTTATTGTTTAAATTCACTCAGATATTTACTGATGGTAATTAAACTCAGTAAGTGTAAGCAAACTTGCAAGTCAATCATTTCTCTCCTGCCTTCTCTGGTCTGACAGCTAACCTTTGCATATGACTTTTTCTCATCACTTACACAAGAAATCTTGTAATTTACAGTGACCTACTAATTTAATTGCAGCTTTAGTAGTAGTGAAATGTACCCATGTAGCCAGCAGAAGGAAAAAGCATTAAAATAGCCATAGGCAGAGACTCCAAGCAAAGGAAAGCCTCTTCAGCCTTCTGGAAATTTTCCATATTTTCTCATTTCTGATTTTAGTACTTGAAAAGTGCTGAAAAGTGGTTGGTAAAAGTAACTACGCAAATGTAAAGAGCTTCACTCAAACTTTTGGAATACTGTTCTTATTGGTAGCTATTTGTTCAGATTTGTCTAATATAACCATCTGACTTACTGATACAGTGCAGCACTAACTTTTTGGCTGGAACTTCAGCATGAGGTTTTACACAGGGTTTACAAGGATTTGCAGCCATTCCCACCAGTAGTGAATATTCAACAAACTGGAAAATCATAGTGAATAAAACTTACAGGTGTAAGAGTGAGAAAATCATAGTGAATAAAACTTGGTGGCAGAGTGGTGAATCTCAACAAACACAGGCTAGGTAGTATGGAGAAACCTTAACATAAAACAAGAAAAGAAAAGGAATCTTGTGAAAAGAGAAAAATCTTGCATGTCTCAATATCCAGACTTCATTATAAGATCTTTGTAGAAGTGTACAGTAAGTCTGACTACATTTTCCTGGCTGGTCACACATGCAGAAACATCTCTGGAAGGTACAGAACTCTTGCTGATTCACTCTAGGCTGTTTCTCAAGTTGCAGCCCTTATCTGCATTTATATGTAACTTCTGAAAGGAAAATCTATGGTTTAAAAGATTTGAATAAAAGATTTATTGCATTCAAAATTTCAGGTACCCTAATACTTGTAATATGATTTATGTGTGCACTTTCTGGTGAGTGATAACAGAAGTGAGACAAAGACTATACTGTAGTCTCTCTCCTGCCCCAGAAATATTGTTTCCTTCCCTCCAGATAGCACTGCCCACTCGGGCTCAAAGTGGCACCCTCACCTGTTTCCACTTTGTCCAAAATATCCAAAAGCATTCACAGGCTTCCTTTTCACGTGAGTTTTGAAATCCTGATCAGAGGGCCACTGTTCTTTCCTAACCTATCCTGTCTGCATTTCAATACAGACTGACTCACACTCTCCTGTTTGAAATCAGTGTTCTGCTATGACCATCTGCTTCAATGTTGCTTTCTTCTGTGTCCTGGTTTGAGTTAGAATGGGACTAATTCTGCTGGATAATTTAATTGTAAGTTCAGTCTTTTCTAAGTAACTGCACTTTATGAAGCTAACAGCAGGTTTTTGCAGACAATGTCTACTTCTAGTAGTGATAATGCTCAGTGTGTCTAGTTGGTACCGAGGATTGGTGTGCAGACCAAACTCACTGCTAAATCTTGTGTATCACATCGAGGGGGCAGTAAGTTAAAGGCTGCACCTGGAGGGAGGAACAGATGGGATAGGTGTCCCTAAGCTGACCAGCAAGGCATTCCACTCCAAATGTGTGATAATCAGTACAAAATTGAAAGGTCATGAGGGTCAAGCACTCTTCTTCAAGGCTGTTGTCTGAAAAGGACTCTCTCTGTCCTGCCTTTGATCCCATTTTATGTGTTTCTAATTCTAGTTCCAGAATCCAGCTCTTAAAACCAGTTCCTTTATGCTGCTGAGTCCAGTCTGGGACTTCCTCTGATCCCTGTTCACAGCATCAGTTGTGACAATGATGTAACTGCCATCAGGTTCTATACTGGTTAGATAAATATTTGAATATAATTAATTCTATTGTTATTCTCTTAATTAAATCTTTTTTAGTTTTCCAATCTGTAAGTCCATCTCCTTTATCCCCTTTCTCTTCTGCTTTGGGAAGACAGAAGGGTTAAAATCGAGAGCATCTGTCATTTTAATGGTGGCCAGCCCAGCTGTAACCCTTGATATTATTGTTCATTAATATGAAAGAAAAGAATAACTGGGAAAACAGCTCTAAATGCAAAATGAGAGATTGTTGTAAGATTATTTTATAGGATTGATGACAACTGTGTACAGTTCTGGAGCCTCCAACACAAGAAGGACACCAAACTGTTGGAGTGAGTCCAGAAGAGGGCCACAAAGATGATCAGAGGGCTGGAGCACCTCTCCTGTGAAGACAAGTTATGAGAGTTGCGGCTTTTCAGCCTGGAGAAGAGAAGCCTTCGAGGAGACTTTGTAGTGGCCTTCCAGTATCTGAAGGGGGCCTACAAAAAGGCTGGGGAGAGACTATTTACAAGGTCTTGTAATGAGAGGATGAGGAATAATGGGTTTAGACTGGAAGAGGGAAGATTTAAACTAGATGTTAGGAAGAAGTTCTTTACAGTGAGGGAGGTGAAACACTGGAACAGGTTGCTCGGGGAGGTTGTGGAGACTCCCTCCCTGGAGGTGTTCAAGGGTGGGTTAAATGAGGCCTTGAGCAACCTGTTCTAGTAAGAGGTGTCCCTGCCTTTGGCAGAGGGGTGGAACTAGATGATCTTTGAGGTCTCTTCCAACCTAAACAATTCTATGATTCTATGATGCTGCTTGAAGTAGAAATTTAGGGCCATTCAGATTTACTGCATCCAGCGAACCAAACTAACTGGCTTACATTAAGCTGTATTAGCAATTGATTGAAATGTCCTTTAAGATGCAGCTTACTGCCTTTCTATACTATACTGTCTATACTGTATCTATACTGTCCTGATAAGCGCAGGCATTCTACTCCCTAGATGCACATTAATGCTAATATGCTTAGCAGCATACTTGTGTTATAAAGATGCCTCAGGAGGCGTATCTGGTTGGGGTCATTGATTTCCTCAGGGCCAGGAGCTCACTCATTGTTAATGAGTGCTTCACATCTGGCATTACTGTTGCACATTGTTGTGGAGGTTTCCCTGTCCCCTTGTTTCTCAGCAGGCAGACAGCGGAAGGGCTGTCTCTGGTGCCAGCAGCCAGGAGTCTCATGAGGAGTTTTCAGGATGCATGAAATATTGCTCTACTGAAGAACAAATTCGTGGACACAGAGTTTGTATAGTTTGTGAACCAAGAACAGAATTTCATTTCTTGTCACTTTAAAATTAGAACAGCATGGTAATAAATGAAACAGCAAGTTAATAAATAAAATAAGTAATAGTAACGCTAAGCCACATGCACACCCATGTGAGAATTTATGCACAAGGCTGCCAGGGAACTCGAATTCAAATCTGCTACTCACAGACTTACCTGCAAAACTACCCTGTTGTTGACAGTAGGTAACAGAAGAACTTTTGCTTCAGCTTTATTTATTATGTTTGAGTGCTATTCTCCCCTGCGATATCTTTCACAATGTTTTTTAGCTCTATTAGTGGAATTCCATATTTATTGGGAATTTGTCTTTGATTTCAATGAATCAGAACTTTATTTCATATTGTGCAAAGAAAAGTAAAGGATTGTTTTGCAAAAGACCTCACTGTATGCAGAACAGCATTCATTTTTACTTAATACCCATGAAAACAGTGATGGAGCAAATGATCTCTCAGCTGAATTTATTTCTGTCCCTTTGAGGAAAAGATTTCAGACTGTTCTTTGCCAGAAAGAATGACAGAATTCTTGGGTTAAATCTGCTTACCATGTACACAGCTCTAATGGATATAATTGTATTCACTGTGTACATAACCAGGCAGGCACTGAGTTATTAAAATAACAGACAAACAGGCTCACATTCGTACCAAACATTCTTGCTACATAATCTCAGCCTCAGCCATTAGCTTTCTTTTGGGAGCTGCTCTATCTGTTACGGGGTGTCTGTGTTTGTTGGGCTTTTTAATTGTCTGTAACTGTAACTTTAACCTTACACACAGAATCGTGCCGTTTCTATGTACAGTAGGCCAGCTCTGTCAATTTCACATATGTCCTCTTCCTACAAATGACATTTATCCCAGAGATATTTTCTTCTCTTCACAGAACATTGGGGAAATTTTCACTAGGGGATTCCTAAACATGTAGGAGAATCAGATGTGCTAATTATAAAAAAGCAAAAGATTTGAGTATGGTCATATTACTGATTTCCAGAAGACCCTGCAAGTATTTCTGTTAATGATGGGAAAAGATTAAAATTCTATTTGCATGACTGATGCTAAACCTTCTATCTTGTAGTCTTGTGAATGAATTGCTGCCTCACAGGCACTTTATGTTATGAAAACATTTTACATTCAACTGGAATAATTGCACACTTAACTTCAAAGTTACAACCTGCCTCGGGTATTAATTTGTCAAGTCTACATTGGAACTGTAGCAATGTCATAAGAACTGACTCAGGATAGAACTGTCATGCACTGCAAACTATTGATTCTAAGATTCTATGATCTTCTCTGCAGTCTCTACCACAGATACTGAATCAAACCTTCTCATAATTCAGGTATGCTCAAATACATGACAATCATTGAAGAATTTGTAGTCTGCTTGAGCGAGACGTCTGAGTAATACTATAAAATGAGGAGCATTATATCCTGCTAGTGCCAGCTTGCTACATTGCTTTTAAATTGGTTTGCATGCACATATAACTAAAGAGCTAAGGTATGTTCCTCATACAGATAGTTATTTAATCCCTTCTAAATTAAAAGAAGACTGTGAAGTTAGTTTGATTTTTTTAATCAGTGCAGTAACAAATGCTTGTAAAGAGATATCAGCCCTGGTAATACCAGCATGAGTAATGTCCAAGTGATTTAATTCACTGTACATCATTCCTGCTCATTATGGAATCATTTTGCATTGATATCATCATTACTCTATAGGTTCTGCTAAAAAATATGCTAGAACACCTTAAAATTTGTGACAGATTAAAATATTTATGATTCAAATTCAATGAGAAATATTCACTATTTTCCACATTTATTTTCTTTTTTTAATACCAATGAACTGGTGTAAACCATGACGTGTGGGGCAAATTGAACAAGTAAAAAGAGATAAACCTAATAGAGTTACATGGCACCTGTGGACAATCTGCTTGTAACAACTGAAGGATTCGGTGTTCATAAGGTTAAAGTAGCTATTTCTTTGTTTTGTATGAACTACTTCTTTATTTGGCATGAGCCAAGTGCTCAAAGCTGTTATAGCAGCCATTTGGCTTAGAGGTGGAAAGATAAGTGAGGGGCTTGGCAGCTAACATCCAAAAGACTGGATTTTTCACACCTCAGATATTCCAAAATGATCCAAACTGGATCTTCATTGACATACCAGGATGTCCATGTAAGTGATTACTTAAAATATCTACAAATTAACAATCTATTCTGCAGTACATATGCTGATTGATTTCCTTCTCCCATCCTGCCCCAACAGACAAGGCAGACATACAGAGATGTGGTGCTAAGGGACAGGGTTTAGCACCAGATTTGGTGGTGTTAGATAATTGTTGGACTTGATGATCTTAAAGATCTTTTCCAACCAAAATGATTCTGTGATTCTATTTCACAAAGACAAAGCCTTTACAAATAAAACTCACCAACTCAAGTAATGCATTACTTTGTACATTAATGAGTCTTTTGATCATAACATTTTGATCATAACATTAATTCTGTGTTATATATTTTGATAAGTAATTTGCCTGAATAAAATAGATGCAGAAAGATGATGTGAAACTCAGTCACAAAGGAGTGGTTTATTCTCAGTATTTGCTGAAAACCTTTATTCCTGGAAGTTGGCAACTCACTTTAAATGTCTTTTCCTTAACAATTCTGATGACATGGAGGTACAACCAACTTTAAATAATATCACAGTATCACCAAGGTTGGAAGAGACCTCACAGATCATCAAGTCCAAGCCGTTACCACAGAGCTCAAGGCTAGACCATGGCACCAAGTGCCACGTCCAATCCTGCCTTGAACAGCTCCAGGGACGGCGACTCCACCACCTCCCTGGGCAGCCCATATGTAATCTCTTTAAACTGTTCTTGGTTTTATTATGTTTATAAACAATGATACTGCTTCATTTTTTTTTCATTTGTTCAATCTTTGCATCTTCCAATTTATGTTTAGCATTTAATAAGATGAACATATTTTTAACTTTGGCAACCTAGATTCAAAGGGGAAGAAGTAAAATGTTCTTGTTCAATCTTCCCAATAAATCATTCCATGAGGCAGTTTCATTTCTATGAATCTAATGTCTTCTGCCAGTTTTAAAAATGTATCTAATCATGTAAATATTCATAGGAGAAAACATTTTCTACTTATGAGGTTTTAGGTGTCAGCAAACACATCTGGAACTTTGCTCAATAAATAATAGAAGAAGTGTCCAATTTTGTCAAGGCAAATATAAACAGCAAATTTCAGAAGAAGGATGGGGACTTGTGTTTATTTGAACTAGTCTGCAGAGGTAATAGATAATATAATGAAGACTTCACCATCACCAGTAGGCCATTAATTTAACAGAGTGCTCTTGAAGACAAGACATGCTGAAGTTTCTTGTGATCTGATTTCTATATTTCCAACACTTTCTAAAAAAATAAATTAAGGAGTAATAAACCCTGCAATAGATGAAAATTTATAATGACTACATTTACAGAGAATTGAGCAGCTATTGCTCAGTCTGCTAACTAACATAAAGTCAGAGGACAACTCCACCTTCCCACAAGGTTGATTAACCACTGTAGTGTCCATGCAAAGATGTGGATTTACTCAGACGTGCTAACCTGAGACCACATTCCAGTGGGACATTAAGAATTCAAATGAAGTGAAGGAAGTATTTTGTGCCACAACTGGTGTGCATTGAAACTGCTGTTCCCTGGAGGCATGGCAGCAGCTGGATGAGTGTTGGAGCTGGTTCAAGATGAGGGTCTGAAGCAAGATGTTATATTTACATTGAGAAATTTACTGTGGTATAACAACACTTCAGCTAGCAGGAAAACTGGACTGTAGAGACAAATGAAACTGACTTGGTGAAGACAACAGCCAGTACTGTCACTAATTTCCATGGGGCTACATTTCTTTTTTCATGTTGTGGCCTTTGAAGTATTGCAAGCTGTATTTGCTGCTGAAAGAAAAAACAGATCTTGTTGGATGATGCCGTTAACCTGCCTGCTGGTCCCACTAAGGTCAGTGGGAACGTTGCCAAGGTTTCTCTTTCTTTGCTATAAGGATGAACACTGCGAAGTTGAGAGGGAAGGCAGAGGCTGCCAATTGTCAAGTAGCAACACAGTTACATCAAAATAACCTGGCTGTCCTTCTCTTGGAAGATGCATCTCCCCATGAACATGGATCAATCCTAATCAGCATCTGGCTTTTTTGCAAGAAGTGCTTAAATTAGAATTTGAGTTGCCCTAGGGTCTCTGTATACCTATTAGATGAAAGAGGTATGTCCAGATGTGATTTAGTTAATCCACCAAATTAGTTAATCCGAATTCAAACACCTTTCATATTCAGCAGAGTTGCATTCCTGTAGGTCATGAAGGCAGAATTTAAAAGATATGAAAAGTAAATCAAGTTTCCCAAATATGTTTTCAAGTTTTTCTCCTGTTGCTTTTACAAAGTCTCATTGAAATCAGTATGCAACAACTTTTATCAGGTAAGGATAACAGCTTGAACACCACTGGAAAATCCATGAAGGCTCAGTTAATGTGTGTTAATAATTTGGATAATGTTTTCATTGAACTATCTAACAGATGATCATTCCATTATTATATTCCCTGTCAGTCATTCCTTCACTCTCATTCATAGAAAACCTTATGTTGTTAACTAATGTTGGTTATCAGTGAGTTTGCAGATGACACCAAGCTAGGAGCAGATGTGGAGCTGTTGGAGGGTAGGAGAGCCCTGCAGAGGGACCTTGACAGGCTGGATGGGTGGGCAGAGGCCAATGGGATGAGATTTAACAAGGCCAAGTGCAGGGTTCTACACTTTGGCCACAACAACCCCAAGCAGTGCTACAGGCTGGGTAGAGAGCGGCTGGAGAGCAGACAGGCAGAAAGGGACCTGGGGGTACTGGTAGATAGTAGTTGAACATGAGCCAGCAGTGTGCCCAGGTGGCCAGGAGAGCCAGTGGCATCTTGGCCTGTATCAGGAACAGTGTGGCCAGTAGAACAAGGGAGATTATTCTCCTGTACTCAGCACTGGTCAGGCCACACCTTGAGTACTGTGTCCAGTTCTGGAGTCCTCAATTCAAGAGACATGTTGAGATACTGGAACACAGTACTCAAGTTGTGAGAAGGGCGATGAAGCTGGTGAGGGGCCAGGGGAGGTATAGGCTTAATATTAGGAGAAAGTTCTTCACAGAGGGAGTGATTTACCATTGGAATGGGCTGCCCAGGAAGATGGTGGAGTTGCCATCCCTGGAAGTGTTCAAAAAAAGCCTGGATGAGGCACTTAGTGCCGTGATCTAGTTGATTGGAGAGGGCTGGGTGCTAGGTTGGACTGGATGATCTTGAAGGTCTTTTCCAGCCTGGTTGATTCTGTGATTCTATGTAAAGTAGCTAGATTCTTGGTCCACAAATTAGAGGCAAGTAGCATACACCTAGCAAGAGATACACCTAGCAGAAATAATAGAGTTTTCATTTAGATATTATTTAGATTGCATCATGGCTGATTGCACAATAATGGCACTGTGCAAATGATGTTTAATGTTTAACTAGATTATGAACTGCTATGAAAGCTCAAATTTGCATCATAACATTCTGAATGCATCTTCCAAAATACTATTTGATAACCTGCAATTTTACTCTTAAATTACTAATGCATCACCACTGTTTCCTGTTAAAAAAAACAAACAAACAAACAAAAAACAACACAAACAAAAACAAACAAACAAAAAAACCCAAACAAAACAAAGAACTCTGTTCAAAGTGCTGATAGGCAGCAAGGTCTGATGAATGTTGTCAGACTTAAAGCACACAACTTTACCAAACGGAAATTTTGGTATTGCTGCTCCATATAGGAATGTCACAATAGGAATGTCTGTTTAGAGAAAGGCAACTCAAGGCCACCAAAAGTGCATTATTCACCAGCATCAAAGTGAAGCTGCATTTAATTTAGAGGCTTGTTTAGTTTTCTAGCTGCTAATCTGTTTCTGTGGGATTCTGTCCTGATACACTGCAGATTGCTTTCTGCCTGTGCTAACATATTGCATTTGTGTTCTCTGAAAGGATTGCAGAGAAAAGATTAGAATGCCTTGGGTTTTGCAGGCAAACAATGAAATTATTTCTTGGTTTCTGTTACAAATTATGCAAAATTAATAATCAATATTAGTTTTGATATCCAAGCTTGATATCCAAGCAAAGATTGTTAATAACTACATAACCAGTTTATTAACATTCAATCTCATCAGAAAATTTCTTTACAAGGTTCAAAATGCATGGTTTGGATACTTATGCACACAGGGAACAGGCAAAACTACAGCACTTTAAGAAATAGAGAGCAAATGAAAACATTATACTGGAAAGAGGTTTAGTTTCAATTATACTTGAGACTTGAGAAGCTCCTTTCTGATACTAAGGCAGAAAGGCACAATAGAATCTAGTTACAGGATTTCTTAGAGAGAGGCTTTGAGTATTTACTCCCAAATTTCTCCCAATTTGCGGTTCTAGCTATAGCTTCAGACAGTACCCCAAATGCTTTCAGGGAATTCTGTCAGTGTCTTATCAGCCACTAAGGCTTCTGACTCTTCCCAGGCTCCACAGGATGCTGGAGAAAGGAAGCAGATGATCTCTGACATTATCCTGATTTCTCTGGATATATCTTTTTCATCTGGATGATGTGTATCTCCAGAACTTCCCATCTTGGCAGGAGACTTTCAGGTGTAGGCAGGATGTCTTGTGATGTGCAGTTGTATACGGTTAACACTCCAGGAGGAGTGTCCCTGAACTTGACACTTGACCTCAGGTGGTCTTGACCCCTCCCCAGGGGTGCGTCTGAACACCACCAGGTGATGGTTAGCCCACTCCCCCCTTCCTGTCCCATAAAACCAGGGGGACTTCCTCTTCCTCTCTCTCTTGACCACTCTGCAGCTCTCTCAATTGCTCTCTGGACCCCACTGTAGCTCTCTCTGCACCCCTGCATCTCTCCACACACATGGTCACCACCATCACAAACTCGGGTTGTATTTATATCTTTTGTATTTTGTTATTCTTCCTTCCCTACACCTCTGTAACCTCCCTACCTTTGATACCCTTTTAAGTTATAGTTAAACTTTTCCTTTTTTTTTTTTTTTTAATTTCCAAATCGAGTGAGATTTATTTATTTGGTGTGTGCTGACCTTTCCTCTCTAATTCCTTTCTTTGGGGAAGGAGGTGGGGGAGAGGGAAGGGTACACTACAAATTGTCATTGGTTCTATCAAATTTATTAGAGTCTCTGGGAATTTAAATCAGAACCTCAGACCGCAGTCTTAGCATGATGTCATGCTGGCTATGCAGGCCAATTGCATGGAGGCATTTATGCCTATTCCTGGTAAACTTGAAGCAGGCAGTTTCCTGGCAGTACAGGACACATTCAGGCCTATTTTGGCCTATTCAAGCCTACCACAACAGATTCCTATACCTAGTTGGACAATGAGAGCCATTTTTTAATGTAAAATTTCATCCTCTCTGCAGCTGTTAACGAGCACTTTTCTGATTGAGTGATGACAGTTCTAGTCCTCATGCCTGTCTGTACCAGGAGCCACCAAGGTGTTTTAACCAACTAACAGCTCTAATGCCATGGAGAGAGTCAACAGCTCATCTCCTACATAACATTGGTTTGTGATTTAGACAAGTTGTGCTTGTGAGTGTGTGCTTGAGCTGTGGACCTCACTGTTCTTTGGATTTTGAGTTTCCCCAGTTTAAACATTGGCTTCAAAATTAGCATCGTTTGCTCTGGTGTGTCCCTGTGAGTTGGATCAACAGTGCAAGTATCTTAAATACTTTACAGCTGTGTTTTTTTTCTGAGACACAGTCCTTCCTCTGATAAACCAGAGTGCAGCCTTGTATCTAGTGTGATAAGTTTTCAGTGAAAGTGCACAGAAATCATGGACGCTGTTGTTCACTAAAAGGAAGTTTTGTTTCAGAAGAGGGTATGGACAAAATAGGCTATCAGCAAATTATCCTTTAAGCTGACAGGTATGCACAGAAGAAAACTCTTGAAGTAGAGAATCATAGACTTAAACTCTGTGGACAAAGTACCACATTGTTAATTGCAGATAGGGGTTACTGAGGGAACTGGGGATCTGAGCAGCAAAACATCTCATGAAGTTAGTCCTATTATTTTCCTATTGAAAAACTAAAGGATTATGCCAAATTTAACCTGATTCAAAAGGAACAATGAAAAAAAAATCAGAAATGCAGAGAGGATGTGACCTCATAATTTTTAATGTAAGTATTACAATATTTACATTTATACTTGTGTAATTCTCAGCTACTGACTGCTAATTATAACCATGTTTAGCTCTTGGCTTCAAGAAAATAAAAGAGGACTGTGTCTACTGATAAGTAGCCATTATGATGAAGAGAAAGAAAGATTCATAGTTTATATTTGTATGTCATGCTACAAGTGCTCTCCTTGAAGTCAGTCCATAAGCATCTGACTACATGTATTTTTAATTGGTTATTGTGCCTTCAGTGCTTTCAGCTGACGATATATGGATTTTCTAGGAAGCTTTACTTGAGTAAACTGCCATTTTAAGCATTTTTATCTTCTCAGATAATTTTTCAAGCCATGGGAATTATTTCTTGCTGTTCTAAGGCAGCAGGACTTTCCCTCTTAATTCTTATCATTCCATTAAGTAAACCCACTGAGCAAATAGCTGTTATTATAACAGTGTAGATTTTCCTCTGCTCCACTGGAGTGAAAACAAGGTTGATAATTGACCAATATCTTACAGCATTTATCCAGTGTCTTAATTTAATGCAATTTCTAAACAGGTGCTCTGTTTGTTGTCTATAAATACCTACAAAAATGATGAAGACCATAACATTAAGACATTTAGACTTCCTAGTCAGTACAGAACTGTCCTGCAAAGGAAAGTCTGATTCTTATTTTCAGTGAGTTAACTGGAGCACCTAAATAACTCTCAGCATTTCGGTTTGTTGGCTACATGACAATTCTGTTACTCCCTGAGTTTAAGACAAGATTCTCAAGGGAGTCAGATAAAAGCATGTGCCCAAATCCATTTGATTTTGAACTATACAAGGTGAGTTTTTTCATGCACTGGAATATTTATTGCTTCTTCTGAAGTCATCAAGAAATGCTGACCTCATGGAGTAAGAACTGGCTAGAATGAACCTGCCTTTCTTTACCCCAGTATCCAGACACTTGAGAAGAAAGAGGACTTATTCTGAATACAGTGGAATAGACAGCAAGATCTTACACTGCAGAGTCACTGCAGTGCAGAATAAAATTCCCTGTCAGCATTCCTCACCCGAGTAAGCTCTGTAAGAGATCCTTCTACCACAGGAGCTGTTTCCCTATATAAATTCAGCTGCTAGGAAGGATTAACATTTTTTAATGGCAGCATTTGCACCATCTTTTCAATATGAGGCCATGGATATCAGTCCCTTTCCCAAAGATCTGGCAGGGTAAACTTCTGCAATGATCATCTTTCAAAGTCTCCATTCAGATAGCATCCTGTAAAAAGGAGAATGCTACTCTCCCTTGACTCAGAGCTCCCTTTGTGATGGACACTTTAGAAATTCCAAGGTAATCCTCATGGTGGAAAAGGCATGCACTTCAGAGGACAAGAGAAAGTTAAAACAAGAAGCACCCTTTAGCATTATGAAGTGTAATGTTTTGGGTTTATATCTAAAGGGATAGGGGAGGAACAAAATAGGGAAAAAGAACACAAAGGTGTAAAAGCAGAACTGTAAGAATTCAACATTAAGAAATAGACAGATTTTCAAAATAAGGGTAGAAAAAAAGCTAATTGCAGAGCAAAACACAAGCAACCCCCAGAAATGCAAGTACTTCTTTCACACTGCATACCCAGAGGACATGGAATATTTTTTCACAGTGGAATTTAAAAGTCACTGCCTAAAGTATCTAATGTTTCAGTTTTCACACCACAGCTCCACTCAGTCTGAGAACAGATTGGGCAGAAATGCAGTTTATGTTTTCACCTCCCAGGAGTTGTTTGTGCTTGTGTCCTTCTTGCTGTAAATATGTTTTGTTCATACAAAATTTTCTTTAATATGTCCATCATAAAGGACCCACAGAAACTCTGAGTTGAAAACTTCAAGAGTCTTGATGAAAAACTTCTATTAGTTTTCCACAAAGCAATTTTGAAGCTTAAAAAAGAAATGTGTTTACAGTAATGATAAGAGCAATTCAGCATTTTCTTTTATACATCTTGCTTCTGATCTTTGCTCAGTGATCAAAATAGCTCCCCTAGATAGGACTGGGTGTGTCAAGATGTGAAGTCACTTGTTGCCTTTTCATTTTCTGGTAATGAGCAGCTCTCTCTCTTTCTCTCTCTCTTTCTCATGCTTCAGTTTACTCACTTCCCACATTCAGATATGGGAAGAAACTGAAGCCACATCCTTTCTCTATTCTACAAGGATTTCAAAGTCTTTCTCAAAACAGAGTAGCTTGTTTTTTTCCAGTTAATATTTTCCTTTTTTAACAGGGAACTTCCTGTTATGAAGGAATGGCTTATATAAGGAAACACTAAAATAAATGTTCAGCTCATTAGGGGTAGAGTTTGGAATGCTAAGTTGATTTTGCTGTGGTTTACCATCCGTTGGGAGATTATTGACTAATCCATAAGTGAAAAATAACAACAGCTATATCTGCATAAGGTAAACAGTGTATTGCATGTGGAAATTTTTGCATTCCTCTTCACTTCCCAGCCTTACCATTAATCCTAAGACAATAAATAAATAAGAATGATGTTATGTTTGCAACCTCTTTACTCCCAAGGTCTCAGCATTGCATGTGCTTCACGCACTGCTATAATAATGGATGTGCATTGCCAGTTGATACTGTAAATAGCATGAGTAAAAATTTAAATGTAAACCTAATTTCTCAAGGAAAAAAACAAATGCAGATTTTGGCCCAAACATTATGCTGATGCCTTTGGCCTTTTAGAGTGTTTTTCCTTTAGTTGGTTGGGATGGCTCTGATTCCTCCTCTCCCCACAAAAGAAGTGTTGTGGGATCTTTTTGAACACCAAATATTGCAAATTTCATGTTTTCCTTACAGTAACTGAAGGCAGACAAAAACTTCGGTGCTGAACTGCATGAAGCAAAACCTCAGGGATTATGTTTGGTGGATGCAGTTTTATTTGACCTTCAGCATTACAGAAAAATAGAGTGTGAGTAGCACTGGAAAATGAACAGGCTGAGAAGGTTGACAGCAACAGCAGGATCTCTGCCATACTCTGTAGTCACGAAGTGGCATATGCCTGACCCTTACACTGCCTTTGGGTATGAAACAAAAATCTGCAAGTGATTTCATTTGATTGAGGTGTACATTGCTTTTCGTTATAAAAATCAAGCTCCAAACTTCTGACACAGTCCTCTACACAGTCTGAAACAAAGGTAGTTTATATCAGTATCCTTCACAAGCTCAGAGGGTCTCATACTATGGATTGTGATTCCCAAGGTGATGAGAAAAGACTTCACAGAGTCATGCAGTACTTTATAGCAGAGTGATTTAGAAGCTGATCAGTTTTCTCAAAGTAAAAGAGTGAAAATAGGCCCTAACTAGTGGTTGCAATTAACTTCAGTACCCCCAGAAAGATCAATGTCATAACCACTGAAGGCTCAGCCTTTCCTGCAAACAACTACAAAGCTGCAGGGGATTAAAAGAAAACACTCAAAATCAGGCACAGCTTTTCTTCTCCCCTGCCAGAAGAGCTCAGCTGGTCAAGAGATACCATGTTTGAGTCACAATGATGATGACCCAAAAGCAGGTCATCATCACTTTCTAAAATCTGAAAAATCCTGATCTAGTGCAGTCATGCCTTGTCCAGTGCTTTTCTACCAGCAATCTAGCTAATATTTCCATTGGACAATATTTGCACTGGGCAGGGAATCTAAGATCAGTCAATGTTTTTTTAATGTCAAACTCAGAGACAGGCAAAGGGGATTTGTGAACTCTTTGTTAGATAATAAAAGAGCCAAAAGAAATAGAAAAAACTTCTTGTAAATGTTCTGTTGGAAGCTAGTATTTAAACTGTCAGAGTCCATTTGTTTTATGAAAAGTTTGCACAGCTTGTGAGAAATCAGATTTTGGGACATTGAATGCCTATTTCTATACTTATTTCATCTCATTTCCCTTCTTCTCAAGCAACCAATAAACTAAAAATGCCTATAAAAATAATTGTTAGAACCAGTAAAATGAGTTATGTACTTACAGGAAATGCTTCATACAAAGATTCTTTCTGTAATCCATACTGTGTGACATGTACTATCATGTCTTCTTCCCCTCAGTGATGGGAATGTGTCTGATTTATTTCAGAAAGATCATCTGTTAACTATTTGTAAGAGTGGCATTGTTTTCACATGGACAGCACTGAAACCATATGGTCTCTCTTTTTTCTTGTCTTGTGCTTTCATCTAACAGATATTTATGTTTGAAAGTACTGGAAAGTATTTAGCTTTTGAATCTAGTCCTACCTTCTGGCACTCTGCTTAATTTCCAGGTTTTTACATCAATGAAAGCAGTGTTACATGATGGAATTATTTTTTCCTTTCTCATATCTATGTTTCAAGTCAAGTGTTCAGCGCTATTGAGGAAACAGAGCTAGCTAAGGATTATGTATAAAGGTCTGAAGCCCTTTTATGTGAATCAGTACATGCAAACAAACTTTCAAGAGCATGCATGATTTTAATAGGAATTATGCAATAAAAATCAGCTAAAATTGTATGTTGTATAGTAAAAAATATAAACAAGATAAATTTCTCTTGACTCGTACTGCACTTGAATAATTAAAGATATCTTTTTATGAATAAGCGTGCGCTGAACTCTATCTCATTCAGCAGGGTACTATAGTATGTGCATATGTACAGTTTGTCTGAAGAATGGGAGTTACATTGACTTTATTTACTTGTAAATCTGATGTGAATCAATGTTTTCTGAGGCTGGAAAATAGCTGATTGCACACCCTGTCTTCTCTAAGTCAGCAGCTCTTTGTGTCATATGTTTCAGAGGGCATAATGATTTGCACTTCAGGTCATATGTGGATGAAGTAGATCGCTGTGCTCTAAGCAGAAGTTAATCTCGGCTCCACTTGCCTATTTGCTAGCATGCAGGTTAAAAGAAGTTCAAGCTGTGGGCAGTGAATGAGCACATTTAGGGAACCATGAGTTGAACCATGATCCTCTTTGTGCAGATGAATGCTCAGCTGTATGTTCTTCTATATATCTCTGATAATCATGGTCATGCATCATTAGGGAGCTATGAAGGGGACAGTCATGCAAGATTAAGTTAGTCCATGCTTTCTTATTTTGTTCATTACATTAGCCTTGTCAAAATGTACACAATAATCCTCCTTTGTGACCTTCAGGATCAAGTTCCTTCTCACCAGCTTTTTCCTTCTCCACAGAAATTGACAATAGAATATAAAAATGAATGAAATAGCATACTACTAACCAATAAGATATGTGTAGATATATGTCATGCTAACAAAGCACAAGAGTGCCCAGCCTATTGGAAGTGAATCTTGGCCACAACTCAGACATTAAACTGCCAAGGCCAAGAGAGTTTACAGCTGCAAGCAGAAAGTTCAACATAAGCATGAGGTCAGCATCAGAAAACATCAGCCAGTGAGATTACATGAGATTAGATCTGAGACACAACCTCATTTTTAACTCTGAAGATACCCAAATCATTGGGTTTTTATTTCCTGTAGTCAGTTTTAACTATCTGTGGTTAAAAATGAAGTGTGAATATGCTAATTTCTTTGGTTGTTTTCTTCAGAATCTCCCTTTAGAGAAACTAAGCACAAAACCTCTCTCATTCTCATACAGAGGTCTTGAAAGTGCTACTACACTCCCTTGGATTACCTTTGTATATGGCACCACCTTACTATTAGGGTTAGAAGCAATGTTTTGTTTGCAGAGCATCTTGCACACAGGGATCTTGGTTTACCTCTTGTTTTGCCACATGAAATTAAATAGTAACTTCCTTCCTCTTCCTCTGATCTGGCTCCAAGGCGGGAGCTGCGCACCCATCAGCTGCACTGCTGTCAGTTAAACAACACATAAAGCTCCCTGGAGGGGGGAACTCTCCTACCTAGCTACTCTTCCCATCTGCCGCTCTCACCCTTGCTGAGGGCCAGCACTCTGTCAGGTGTCACAGAAACAAATCCAATGGAAAAGAGGGAAAAAAGACTACACTGCTGGCAGAGCACAAAAGGGCTCCAGTTCACCAGCAGCACTCACAAAGACCGTTTTTTATTACACTGCCTGGGTATAGATCACATAGATATTGCCCTGCTATACATTTCTTTCCTGTCTGGCTCCAGTCAGGTGATTTGAAGTGTCTGAAACTTGCTTCTGTATAAACAATGCAGACTCGATGATGGTGCAAATGTTAATGTTTGTGCATTCAAGGGATCCCTTTCTGGATCTTGCTCAGAGGGCTGCTAGTGCTTCCCTGTAGAACCAAATGGCCCAAAACTGACTTGAGTGTTGCCAGTTTAAGATGCTACCTCATATTATGGAGCCAAAATATTTCCACAGTAAGGAGAAAAATAAATAAATTGCTAACAGTTTGAGAGGCTTTTTGAAAGTTTTCCCATATAAAGCTGTATTTCAATCTGTCCTCAATTTGAAGTAACCCAGTAAAGAAAAACAGCTATGGTATCAGTTTGGATGTTGGATACAGTTGTAAAAAACTGCTAAAACCACACAAAGCCAAATTTGGAAGTTCTCAATTTCTTATTCCTGGAAAGGATACATTGGCAGATACATGAGCAGAAGTTTTAAGTTATACAAAGTGACTTGCCTAAAACATGTTTATACTCCTTATTTGACCAGGTTTGGGGGTTTGATTCATCATTATAATTTTTCCTGAGCAGCAAGATTTCCATTTACAGTATGAACCACTGACATGGTGGAGTTCAGAAGCATTTGCACATTTTGGTTAACCATATCCTGCCCAATCCCCTCCAAAGACTACACAGAAGAATTTCACAAAGTAAATATGGTAAGCTCCTGCGAGTAGCAATTAAATAAACCCTAAATAAAACCCAAACCAAAGAAACAAACAAACAAAAAACCTTTGAGAGGCTTAAAAGCTCATCTTGGAGTCTGCTGTTATGGACATCTTTCAAAGGTTAACATAAAAGATTTAATAGACTCTTTCTACTGTAATTTTGAGTTACTGTTTCCTGCCTGCAGTTTTGTCTTCTTAAGTTAAATTGATTTTTATTTTTCTGTGATCATGTTTCTTTCTGTCTCTAGGATTCCCAGATAGGATCTTATTTTTCTTCCTATATGACATTCCTTCTCTTTTTTATTTTTTATCTTTTCTTTTTAACTTTCTTTCTTCCCTTGAGCTCATAGAAACAAGATTCCAAAGGAAAAAGGTCTTTTTGTCACATTGAACAGATGGTTAGAAATACAACTCTTTTTCTAGCCATCTCCAGTGATTTCAGTAGCAAAAGGGCATAGGGATTTCTCTATTTTTTCTGATGCCATTTTTCCCCCAGAGATTCCCGAGGTTGCTGGATAACAAGTCTGAAGTAGCTACTGACTCAGCCCAATCACAAACACACATAGGAAAAGAGAAGAGCAGAACACCTCTGCACTGTTACACAAATTCCTCTTGAATGCTTGGCTACCACCTGAAACACATTATTTTTATCTGTGCTGGAAGTTACTTTGAATCATAGAATCAACCATGTTGGAAGAGACCTCCAAGATCATCCAGTCCAACCTAGCACCCAGCCCTAGCCAATCAACTAGACCATGGCACTAAGTGCCTCATCCAGGCTTTTCTTGAACAACTCCAGGAGGTGTTCATCACCTTCTCATCTTCTCAGCTAGAGATCTTATGCTAGGCTTCTGTAAGCATGAGTGTAAATTCCTGGCCTCTTCCTATGTTGTAAAACACAACATTAAAAACTCTTTGCTCACATAAACTGCTTTGTTTGCATGCTAATAAAATACACAGGAAATATGCTATGACAATGTTTCTTTCACAGTGGCTCTATAAGTCAAAAGTTGGATAATGATCCTAGTTACACTAGAGATTGATATCTTCCAAAATATTGGTGCATCAGTGGCTTAACAAATAGACAGCTAAGTTTTGGCTCAAAGCTTGAAGGTAATTTACACATTTAATTTATATTCTGACTGTCTTTGTTTTGTTTTCTGAATATATGAGTGATTCTAGGTAAATCCTAGTTTAGGAGACTTTCAGACTACAGTGGAAAATCTTTTAGTTATCTTTTATTAAAGACCCATGAATACCTATAGCTTTTGATGATGCCTTGTAATTTAGTTAATGTAAACTGACAAACTGAAAACAGAAGAGCACTGTGGAAACAACAGGCATGTTTCAGATGAGAGATTGCCAGTAATTATGCTCAGATATTACATGTCACATATTACACTTCTGATATTACTCTGCCCTTGGAGTACCAGCCCCAAAGATTACATTTCGCCATCAGATTTGAGTCAGATTTGGGTTTGGATTAAAATGAGTCATATCATAGGGAATTTACATAAAGCTAGATTCAGTGATGACAGATCATGCAGAAGTCTTTCCTTGGTGTTCCCATCGATACACTAAACTTCACACTCAGGTATTAGCCGTAGGGTGTAATAAAAGTGTCACAGCTGCTGGTGGACTTTTAAGCTTAACTATGAACATCTGCAGAATTACAAGGATGACTACAAGATTATTAGCTTTAGGGTTTAGGTGTTCTGCTCAGACAGACAACGTGCTTTTTTTTTTTTTTTTGGTCATTATATTATACTTTCTTTTATAAGGTCATCATAATATCAGAACACTGTTTCTAAAAAAGAAGGAGATAAAACCAGATTGTCTTGGGCACTTTGAAACTGGACAACAGGTTCTCAGGTAAAAGCAGTTGTTAGAGATTTCTGAGTGTTATATTTCAGAATCAAATTGGTTAACTATATCTTTATCTCATTATATAGTCAAGGGATGAAGGTAATGTGTTACCCTCACAGAAGATGTTTCTAAAGATACTGGAACATTTCAACAATTGTTTTAGTCACATAGCTTTGAAAGTACGGCAGCTTTTCCAGACAGCTCTGAAGAGAAATGAAGCCTTCTGCTGCATGAGTGAGAGGGGCAAATACCGATAACCAAAACACTCTGGGCTCCTGAACTTATAAAATGCTGTATCACTCTCCCCTACACTTTGTAAGTTGCCCCCAAGGCTAGGTGTTTGCAACAGAAACAGGTCTTGGGCAAGCTACAAACCGTTTAAGGTTTGAGAAATGTTCTCATGCAAAACAGCATTGATGGATCTTGTTTACATATGGTATCATGAAGATGAGAAGACGGACAAGGCTTGGGATAAAGTATTTCTGTAGATATCTAACATATAGGCTGGATGTTAGGAGGAAGTTCTTCACAGAGAGAGTGATTTGCCATTGGAATGAGCTGCCCAGGGAGGTGGTGGAGTCACTGTCCCTGAGGGTGTTCAGGAAAGGACTGGATGAGGCACTTAGTGCCATGGTCTAGTTGACTGGATAGGGCTGGGTGCTGGGTTGGACTGGATGATCTTGGAGGTCTCTTCCAACCTGGTTGATTCTATTCTATTCTATTCTTAACATAAAGAATCACAACATTCAAGAATGTTTGGCAGAAATATAAATCCTCATACTTGCACTTCAGAGTACAAAAGAACTGCTGCACAACAATGGTCAAAATGGTTCTGAATAAGTTAATGAGGACTGGAAGTTTTCCTGTATATTTTCCAAAAGCATTATCATAAAATTGAAATTATTATTTTCTTTAATTATTCATATTTCATCACTACTGTAAAATTTTGTGACAAGTATCAGCAATAATTACATGGAGACAGAAGATAAGATGGTTTCACTGAAGTGCTTGACTCTTCAGTCTTCCGAGTGGCATTATCTGCTCTGGCTCTTTGTAAATGGAAGCAGCGGAAGTGAAGGACCATAATTCATCTACATTGGATTTCTTCCCAGTTGCTAATTTTCCATTTGTTTTGAGTCTGTGGGAACTGGTCTCGATCCAATTCCCCTGATGTTTAAAGAATTGGCTTAAATACAGCTATATTAAGATGAGCATGCACGCATAGAAGAAAAAGGTGCCCCACAAGAGATGTAAAACCAATCTCCTGTGCCTTCCTGAGGGTTCCAACTTGTTCTGCAGCTGCTCTCCACATACTGAATCTGTGGAACTGTAATGTTGAACACTACTGTAGCTTTATATAAACACTCACAAAGTCCCTACCTAGACTGAAGAATCAGCAAATGTAATGAGAGCAGGAGCTGCCTGTAAGACAGAGGACAAAGAAATGGCCCTTCCAAATATGTTCTTGTTACAGTCTAAGCCTGTAGTGTATTTCATTCAATGACTTCCAGAAACAGTAGCAGGAAGAAATCTTTGTAATGACAACACTGCACTGTCACTGCTGCTCTCCAAGTTACATTTATGTCTCCTCTTGTCTTTATTTGGCTGGAATCACAGAGCCAAACATGCTGTCAATATAAGAAAGCTTTAAATATCTGATAGGTGCTAAGGGACAAATCCTCCTTCTCTCACAAAAAGCACCATTCCGGAATTGTACAAAGGTGATATAGATCTCCACTCAAATACCTCATCAGAAATAATTTAATTATTATAAAAATGAAAGAAGAAACACCTAAACAACAACAAAAAAGCACCACCACCACCACCAACAACAAATAACCCCAACAGAAAACATCTCCCTGTTCAGTTGAGAAGAAATCACAACTTTCAGTAATCTCTCTCTATGCAGTTGTCTAAAGGAGGAGCCGTGAAACTGAACACTTTATGAATGCAGATGAAGTTCAGGGTTAAATCAATATTCCAAGCTTAGAGTTTTTGCTCTGTATAAAACAATGATGGGGAGATACCTAGACCAGAAAATAGTGTCATGCTTATCAGCCTAAGGTGATTATATTATTGCTACGGTATTTCTTCACCTTTTTTTTTTTAATATATTGTTACTTTATTTTTTTTTTTTAACAAGCAACATCAAATGGAATATGAGATGAGGACCTCAAAGACCCAACTGTAGCCTGGGACTGAAGAGGATGGGCTTAAAAGTAGTTTCTTCAGTATTCCCAAAATTGGGAAGCAGATTCTTTGAGCTGTGCTCTTCTTTACTGGAGACATTTATGATAAGAATCGGAAAGTAAAATGGACATATTATAACTAATGAGCTGCAACATACAGCATGGCAAGCAGAAGAAAGGAGAAAAGAAGCTGTGTGATGGTTAGACTACTTTTCTGGGACAATTCATGCTGTTGTATCTCATGTTTTTACACTGGTGTATTAGCTCTGACTGCTCGAGTCAAAGAGTCTAGGAGCTCTCAGGACAACATAGTTACAAGTGGTTATATTTGGAAAAGAAAGAAATAGCATTCTTTTCGTTTCCTATTGGTATGTTTTAATTTTAATAGCACAAATAGCAGCATTAGTATTATGAAATTGTTTCTTCATATAAGAAATTTCCAAGTTAAATATGAAACAGTGAATATGTAGTCCTTACAGTGGCAAAATCTTCAGTTCAAATCTATGATCTGTACCCACCAGTGAAGTGAGAACATTGGAACTGTAGCCCCATGTGTAAGCAATGAGCAGAGGATTTGGAGGGCAACTGGTTTTTACAAAGAAGCACCTCTGCTCAGAGTGAGAGACCTTACATTTGAGTTGACAGAATTCTACTTGATTTACAGACACTCTGAGTGATAATGATATCTGACAGTGGCAATGAAGGAATACCTGGTTTTCCAAGCAATTTATTGTAATAGGAATAACCTGTTTCTTGTGACCACTTACCACCCTTCCATCTGCTGAACATTTGGAACAGACACTTTCCATCCAAACTGGATCAGATACTAACTACACAGGCACAAATGAAGTGCTGAAGCCAGCTATTTCTGCTTGGCAAAATGTCTCAGACAAAGCTTAAGACTGTCTTCCACTTACAACATCTGACATGCCCTGCTTGTCCTAGCAAAATAGGTCCCATGTAATGAAATAGAAGACTTTGTAAAGGCTATTTTTCTACCATTCAAACCCCACAATTGTCTGATTTCTTGAAGCTAGGAAAATCATGACACAGAGACGACAATATAATTATAATAACAAGGAAGCATTTACAAAATTGCCAAAGATCATAGAATCATAGAACCATGGAATCATAGAATCATAGAATCATAAACTCAACCAGGTGGGAAAAGACCTCCAAGATCATCCAATCCAACCTATCACCCAACCCTAGCCAATCAACTAGACCATGGCACTAAGTGCCTCATCCAGGCTTTTTTTGAACACTTTCAGGGACGGCAACTCCACCACCTCCCTGGGCAGCCCATTCCAATGCCAATCATTCTCTCTGTGAAGAACTTCATCCTAACATCCAGCCTATACTTCCCCCTGCACAAATCAACCAAGGAAACCCAAGGAAATCAGCATACTAGCCAAATATGAGAAGAATAGAGGCTAAAGACATAAAGGATTTTTTTCAGCTTAATGGAGGTGTTAAATATGTAGTGTTATAGCATAACAAGACTGTATTGCTGCAGGGAAGTAACATTCTGCCGTATGAGGTCTATTGTATGGGGTCGGTTCATTGCTGTTTTAAACAGATTTAGTAAACTGTATAGCAAAAATAGCTATGCCTTTTTTGATTAAGTTGTTAAACAAGTCGTAGAGCAACTTTATAAGCAGTCTAAAATTCAGTCAATATTGCAATTGATGCAATTTCAGTTAGACTAAAACGTCACATTCATATAGGTTCATGCATTTCACGTCATGCAACTTATAAGGCTGCCAAGCAGCACACTTCAGATAAATGTAAAGTTTGCTTCAAAAAAGATTATCAGAAGTATCTATCCCATAGTGTGGTTCCACATTGATGAAGCAGAAACTGGGATCAAAAGCAAACTTTTAAAATTCATCATAAATCATCATGACAAAGAAGCTTATTTCAAATAGGGCATGAGAAAATATTTTTTCCTGAATTGTTTTTCACTCCAAATTACCAATCTGAGTTGAACAAAGCACTTGCCAAATTAATTCTGATTGTTTTCAGTGTCAAAAAACAGAACCCCAAAACCACCTAGCATTGAAACATCTCACTGTACAATCTAAAAGCCTGGAGAGCCTTAGAAAAATTGCCTTGTTTATTGAACAGCCCATTTACCTTTTACAGAGAGAACATGGAGAGATTAGCTGTCCATAGAAAAGGAAGGAGTGGAACTCAGATCGGTTATCACATTCCCTTTTCCCCCACCTTGTGCTCTGTTCACAACATGTAACCACTCCATGGGCAGACCTCTGTCATACAGTTTTAATATTCTTTTGGCTATGATACAAGTCAGACTACTAACCATCATAAATTTCATTTCAAGCTGAATTAATTTGGAGATGAAACAATTATATGCAAGAAACAAATATCTCTCCTTGCACCAGTTTTGAATAGTGAACAGACTGGTCAATGCAGGACTAGGAGAAAGGGCGTGTGGAATTGGTAGGGAGGCCTTTATAAAGAACAGCATCTGAAGTCCCTGGACAAGCAGTAGTTAAGAAAGATACCATCCAGAAGTGAGGAGTAGCATTTCTTCTTTTATTCTCCCTGTTCTGCTGGATTCCCTCAAAGGCATTTAATCCAGGAGGTGAAAGAATAAAACATAGCAAGGACATCAGCTTACCAGGTTGTTGCCATTATCCCTAGTTAGAGCAAGTCTTACCACCTCCATAAGGCTTCCTGCTCATTTGAGATTGCTCTAACTTCAGATAGTTTGCTATGATTCTTGCCACCCCAAAGTATTCTTCCCCAGAATAAAGCAAAGACTGGGGCTAACCCAGCACAAATCACTTCAGGAAAAGAGGAACAGAGATAGCTGCTTATGTATTATTGACTAAGGTACTGTCAGCACTTATATTTTCTTAAATTATGACATAAGGAAAGTCCTTCATGGCTTATTCAGATGGAAAAAAAGGAAAAAACAATAGCATGACATTTTCTAATTCAATATTTTTCCCACTTTTCCCAAAGACAGTGTCCATCTGTTTTAGCATCTGCTCAGTGTAGTTCAAAATCCTCCTAAAATCAATAAATAAGAGAAATGGCTTCACTGTCTTCAAAATGTCAAGAACTAAGAATTTTCTCAGGAAAAAAGTTGCATGTGCTGACATTACTGCTGCAAAAAGTGTCTCTGATTCCTGTTCTCTCTTGTCTATTTAAATACAATATGCAATCTCCATCTATTTCAGTAGATTTGAGGAAGACACTTAATTCAAAATTTTGATGTTTCCAAATACAAAATATTTTTTTAAGTGCAAATATTTCCCCTGCTCAAGGTTAAAGGCACTGGCCTTTTGCTGCACTTTATTTGGAGCCCTTACAGCAATAACAACAGAGCAGATTATGTTCTTGAAATGAAATATCACTTACACCTTGAAACATTTGATAAAAAGCATATTTTTGAAGAAATAAAACAACCTCTACATGTTCTGTTTCCATATGTCTCATTATCAAAGAGGAGAACATGGAAAGGAGTTGTTTGTGAAACACTTAGAATCACAGAATCAATCAGGTTGGAAGAGCCCTCCAAGATCATCCAGTCCAACCTATCACCCAACCCTAACCTCATCCAGTGCCTCATCCAGCCTTTTCTTGAACACCTTCAGGGACAGTGACTCCACCACCTTCCTGGGCAGCCCATTCCAATAGCAAATGACTCTGTCTGTGAAGAATATCCTCCTAGAGAGACTTGCTGTCCTTCTTTCCCTTTCTCTGAGCATTCACTAGATACCCACATCCATTGTGTTCAAGCTTCCCCAGGCATGCAAGGCAGATGCTTTTGCTCCTGTCTAAAACCCTGAAAATATTAAATATTCCTGTCATTTATACTAAGACTCTCTGAAAGGTACTATTTGAATCCCATTTTTGCTCCTAGAATTGTTCCTTCTGCAATTCCAATGACCTAGGATGTTTCACAAAATTAATTTTATATCAATATTAATAAGATAATTCAAGTTGGAATTTCATCATAACCTGATGAAATAGCAGATATGTCTGCCTGGCATGGAAAGACTTTGGTACTACCTGTATAAATTCACTTGTTTTTTTCATTCACATTTTAGATTATTTCATGAGACTGAATTTATCTGTAAGTTTTAGTTCATTTAACAAATATTATCTCTTAAGAAAAAAGGAGCTCACACCACAATAGTTTGGTTCAATCAAAAGAAGTCAAAAGAAAAGGATACACTGAAAAACAAAATTACTTTTGTTTGGGATCTCTTTTTTTTCCCACGGATTTGCTGATTGTTTAATTCTGTACTGACTTTTAGAAAGTTTTAAAACTATTGCATCTTATTTTCAGAATCACAGAATGTTGTTGGAAGTAGGTTCCCACAGAAGGGTTGGAAGTAACCTTGAAACATCATCTGGTCCAATCCCCCCTGCCAGAGCAGGATCACCTATAGCAGATCACACACGAACACATCCAGGAAGGTCTTGAATAACCCCCCTGGTTCCTCATGTTTACATGGAACTTCCTATGCCTCAACTTCCACCAATTGCCCCCTGTCCTGTCATTTGGCATCTCCAAGATCCTGAATCCATCCTCTTGGCACTCAACTTTTACATATTTATAAGCATTAATGATCTCACCCCTCAGCCTCCCCCAAATTAAAGAGATCCAGCCCCCTCAGTCTCACCTCATAAGGAGAGTCTCCTTACTATGTGTGCTAACCCTTTCCCTGCTTTGTACCATTACTGATTCCAAATGTGATCTTCCAACTTGTGTTTCTGTCATTTCATGTTAGTCTGATAATACCTGCTTGAACAAAGAGTGGTCTAGGCAGAGCTTTCCTAAAAGGATCAGCCACTGTCTGACAGATGTTACCATCATGAGGTAACATAACAGTAAACAATCTAAAGAAGTGGAGAATTTTACATTTCTATTAAAATCTGTACACATTTTTTAAAAGGGGGGTGGAAATAGCAAGAAATGACTGATAGATGAATGGTGTTAACAGTGCTGCCATCCTACTGACATATGTCAGGGTGAGAAATGCCTTAAAAGAGAGAAGAAATAGAGTGAAATGAAATATATGTGACATACATATCAAAACAAATATGTCTAAATGGCTGACCTTACTTATGTAAAGAATGACATTTATATGGCAAAAGCAATGGAATTTAAATAACTATTTTTAAATGACCATAATTAAAGTGTATGAGGCTACAGCAGTCTTCTCTAGAAATAGATGGTTACATGACAGCATGAGTTAATGATGAAAAATCCTCCACTTAGTAGGGAATTCTCATAAGATTTTCTTTATCTGAAAGCAGTATTATAACCTTATCACCAAAGTCCCTAACATAGAATGAAATAACATGTTATCTGGAATTAAATCAATCCTTTCATTGCTATTCATTCTATCAATGGAATCGTTACATGGCAAGGGAGAAAAAAAAACCAGTTTATCTGATAAAAATCAACATGATCAGTGATTTAAACCTGAAATTATTATTATTATTTTCAGTAAATTACTTAAAACATGAGTTGTATTAAGGGTTTCTGCTTACTTTAAGCTATATGGGCAGATTGATTGAAAGATTATACTTGGGATTGAAAGTGCATAACTGTCTATGCTGGTTATATGCAGACTATAGATTTTGGTGAGAAGTACAACTAACATCACCATAAATTCTAGTGCATATTTAGTTGCAATTAAATACTTATTTATTGTGCTTGTGTGTTTCTGTTTTCATTTGATAAATTCTGTGGAAGCTGGGCTCCTGTCATGGTAGGCCTAAATAGTCCTAAACATGTCCTGGCTTGCCCAGACATGTTTTCCAGCTCTTCCTCCTTCTGTTTTAAGGACAGGCAACCATGGGAAAGAAGACAAGGAACCTGGAGCCACGGAGTCAAAGGACTCTGGCTTGCCCAGACTTATTTACATCCTGTGGTAAACAAGGTATCACAGTATCACAGTATCACCAAGGTTGGAAGAGACCTCACAGATCATCAAGTCCAACCCTTTACCACAGAGCTCAAGGCTAGACCATGGCACCAAGTGCCACGTCCAATCCTGCCTTGAACAGCTCCAGGGATGGCGACTCCACCACCTCCCCGGGCAGCCCATTCCAGTGTCCAATGACTCTCTCAGGGAAGAACTTTACACATTCTTAGCTTGTGCTTGCCTGTGCAAGACCTATACTTTCCCCAAATTTGGGAAAAGCAAGCCTATGGCTTCAACTAACATAGTCAGACTTGGAAAACTGCCATTCTTATTGGCTATTATGTGTCCAAAGGCTCTGAAACAGCGGGCTCTGATGTTGTAATTGTGCTTGCTTGCCTGATGCCATTGCTCACTGCCTTATTGTATCCTGAACTGCCTGGAAACTGCCTGCTTTGAGTTTACCAGGAACAGGGTCTAAATGCCCCCACACATGATTGGCCTGCATAGCCAGCGTGACATCGTGCTAAGACTGCACATCACTAGACATCCTGCCTACACCTGAAAGTCTCCTGCCAAGACCAGAAGTTCTGGAGATATACAGATCATCCAGAGAAACCAGGATCAAGTCAGAGATTGTCTGCCCCCTCTCCCCAGTACCCTGTGAAGTGTGGGAAGAATCAGAAGCCTCAGCAGCTGACAAGACAGCAACAGAATTCCCTGAAAGTGTTTGGATACTGTCTGAAGCTATAGTTAGCCCCACAAGGCAGGAAATAATATTTTGTGAGTAAATACTTAACCTTTGTAATTCACCGTTGCCTTCTGCCATAATCAGAAGAAGCAACTTGAGTGGGCAAGCAGTGTATTGACTGCAAGTGGTTTATTGATGGCAAGAACCTTCCCTTCCAGTTCAATTAATGTTACATATTTTTCCTAGTTATTTCTAGATCCTATAGTTATTCCTTTGTATAATGTTTCCATGACCGTTGCAGAAGAACTGATTATTATTAAAATTAGTGGCTGGGGCAGAGAGAATCTCAAATATAAAAATTAATAAGCAATATTAATTTGGGGAAAATATAATCTCACATTAATTAATTACTTCATTACAGCTCCTAATGCAGATTGCTTTAGAATTGACTTGGTAAGTGAATAACCTATTTAGCAACAGAACAAGAGGACGCAGTCTAAAGTTGTGCCGGGGGAGGTCTAGGCTGGATGTTAGGAGGAAGTTCTTCACAGAGAGAGTGATTGGCATTGGAATGGGCTGCCCAGGGAGGTGGTGGAGTCGCCATCCCTGAAGGTGTTCAAGAAAAGCCTGGATGAGGCACTTAGTGCCATGGTCTAGTTGACTGGATAGGGCTGGGTGCTAGGTTGGACTGGATGATCTTGGAGGTCTCTTCCAACCTGGTTGATTCTATGATTCTATGATTCTATCAAACCAGGAAACTGGATAGTGACTGAACCTGTGAATGTAAAATCTGCTTTTTATGCATGTGGCAAAAAGGAGAAATCCATATATCAGATATATGTGTATCATGAATACAGATTTTTTTTTTGAAAGTCCCATTGCTGAAAATTAGTGAATACAGATACCTTCTTCTTTAACACATTTGTGCTCATAGGAATATCAATAAACTCCCTTTGGTAGGTCAAATTCTACAGTCAAAGGAGAACTTCTATTAATTTAAAAGAATTGTTTCTTTTACCTAAGAGCACCCTCAAAATCCTTATTGCAGTTGTTTGAACCCAGCAAAGAGTTTGCATGTAAAGGGAGGGCACTTCCAGGAATGCTGTCTCCACATGATACTGGCTGTTGTTGAAGCAGAGCACAGAGCCTCAAGTGCAAAAGCAGCACCGTATTATTCAGGTGACTGAATTGATGAAGTGGCTCAAAGCCTTCCTTATTAGGAAAAGCTCCAAGACTGTGTTTAAATTATACTATTAGTCTCCAACATGTTAAACTAATCTTGCAACAGGAAGAAAGGAAAAAAAGCAGGGAATATGTTTGATTTTTTTTTTTTCTTTTACACTCTCACTGCTGATAATAAATCAAGGTAACTACAACAGGGTGCCAGGTTTGTTTATCCTGTAGCACTGTGTGTTGCTCTTCATAGCATCTGGGAACTGCTGCTTCTGTATCTCAAGTATGCAATTCTAAATACTCTCTAAATACTCTGCATGAGCTAAGGAGGCCTTATATACCAGAAAAGTATCTTAGTGTATTTAAGCCTAAGAATAGATGAACTATAATGAACAATCTGCTAAATGTTAATGTAATTTAGGCTTTCTTAATTTACAAACATGACATATTGCATGTATTCAGTGTTAATCTAGTTTAGACACTCATTTGTTTTGACCTATGTCCATAATATATTATGTACCTTGAGATATTTATCTTGTCACTTTGAAACATGATTACAATTAATATGACACACATGAGTTTAAATTAGTACTCCAACTAGAGATATGTGAGTAATGAATTAGCCACAGTCTTGAACCATTGGCAGACAATTTACACTGCCTGTCTCTTTTTGATGCACGATCTGGAATCACTAAATATCTATATAGTCTTAACAAGTTTTTTAGATCAGTGACTGAACAATACTTTTTAAACACTGTTTTTCTGAGGGAGAATAGCAGGATAAAAAGTTCGTTTGGGACTCTATAGTCAGATGTCTGAGTGCAAACAATTCTTCCACAGATTTGTTTTTTCACACCACATTTGGTTTGCTATTGTAAGGTCAAGCCTAAAGAGTTAAGTGGTTGCCTATAAGAAGGAGGACTGTAATTGTGATATCATTAGAAATGCTGAATTGTGGATAATACTTTATATTTGTACGTGTCACTTGTCTGGTTTTTGACAAGAGGAGGCAGTTTTGATGGGCTTCCCGTGGTCCTTGTGTTTTTTATCCTGTTATCCAATTTTCTGCTGCACTGCTTTCCTTCTGTCACACTGACTGCTAGCCAGCCTTGCTTCCTTTACTGGAAGGGCATACAAAGCTTTTCATTATAGTGGACAGAAAGAAAAGGAGAGGCAGTAACAGGACTGAATTTTGAAAAGTACCTTATGTCCCCTGTCCAGGGTAAGTCTTACATGATCTATATACCACGTGGTCTTTCAAATGTTATAGGAAAAGTAACAGCTATTGAATAGTAACATTTATGAAATATGTACATACAACCAAATATATATGTTGAAAAATCAAATAGATCTTGAAAAGAGAGAAAACAATCTATGATTTTAAGAGAAAACAATTTATGATCTTGAAAAAAAGAACTATCTATGGTTTTAAGGGCTATTTGTGGATTACAGGGAAGCACTTAATTTAGTAACTGTGTATTGTATGAAAAATTCAGAGGCAATAAAAAACAAAACCAAAACAAGCAAAACCCAAACAGCCTATAAACCAAAATAAAAGCCCTAGTATATAAACTTAAAAACAAAACAAAACAACACAAAAAAAAACCAACCCTTTATTCAATTTATAACATCCAATAGTCTTTGGATATGAATTTCCAGTAGCTTTCCAGTTTTTTGTAACTAGAGTTTGGCACAAACAAAACTGGATATATACAAAGCTTATAATCTGTATGTGTTTATGTGCTGACTCAATCACTTTAGATATATCTTCTGCAAAACTGACTTACCCTCTGGCAATAGTCACATTTGCTTCTACTCATTGAAAACAAGTGTAACCATTGCATGATTTCCTGGCTTTTTTCTCTGAGTGTTTTACAACTCCACATCCCAAAATCTTAAGTATACAAAGCTAATGATGCAGGCAAGACATCAAGGCTATTTCTGAACTGGCAAAGTTAGAAGCACTTTGAGTTCCTATACCTGGACTCATGTGTCATTTGGACTCCATCGTGAAGTTAGAAGAAATTTGTAACAGTCTTTCATCATGCCCTGGGTTGCTTGGCAGATGCCTTCAAATTCAGGGAATTGGCAGTGTTCAACCATCAGGCTCCTAGTCTGGGCAAACAGGAACCAAGGGCAGTTGGTGTCCTTGGGATTGTGCGGCATCTAGACATGGCTCAGGAGAGCTGTATCTCATCTCAAATATGCCTAGAATCCTGTCCTAAGTCTTCAAACATCTCCCAGATACTTTGCTTACCTACCTCCTTTTGCACAGATGAGGTAGAAATGCTCTTGCTAACAACTTATATTTTGTCATGTACGAGAGACTGACAGTAACATTGCTCTGGGCATCACCAAGAAAGAAGGTGTTAGATGGAAAATAATTGTTCTATAAGCTATCAGAGACATATATGCATTACTGAAAGTCAGTTACTTCTAGTGTGGTCCCATCCTCATTAAGTATTAAGAGAACATCTTTCACTTTATTTGTTAAAATACATTTTTAGCACAGGGAAATTTTGGCTTATGTAGAACATTTTTATGTATCCTATCTATCATCCTTCTTCTTAGGCTCGATACCAACATCTACTATAGAGAATCAAAGATTGCCCTGTATATCTGGGAAATTTTGATAACACAATTTTGGAAGAATGAGGCAGGCTCCAAAGAAGCATCTGAATTCTTCTTAGTCACTTCTAAAACTATTTTTAATACTGTAATATGTCATGAGATTATAGATAAAAGCTCTACTTCAGTCATGGGTTGGGCTATGACTTAGCAGATCTCCTTTTATAACTTTATTTTTAAGACAGATTTTTATACACCATATGGGGTGTAGGATGTAGTTGGAACAGATTGGTGTTCATTAATCAGTAATTCATACCTCATACAGTGCAGAATTAGTGTTAAAAGTAACAAATTCTCTAAGATTCTTGACCAGGGACAGCAAGATGAATGATTTCTTCTTCCACATCCACCTCCTTCATTCCGACAGTACACTAAGAGGCTGCAGTTTTATGTTGGGCAATGAGTGACTGGAAGAGTCAGCACTCCCAGGGGTTTTTTAAGAGGCAAAGGTGCTACACCCAGGAACTGAGATTAGTTAGTCACACTGAGCAAATCTGGGATAAGACCACAGGAGCTACGTGATATCATAAGAGACTTGACCACATAAAAGAAGTTTAAAAGTATTACAAAGCTTTGAAAAGTCAAGGAAAAGGGAATCAGATTGGTCCAATACTTGAAGGTGTGGTAAATCAGAGAGAAAGAAACATTTCTGTCAAGAAATATGTAGGATTTTTGTTATATACTGTAACCAGCTCTGAAACATACTACCTAACACATTACTAAGTTATTTGTACATACTGTTGTCTTGTTTTGTTTCATACAAAAATGGTCCACCGGAAGGGAGGCTGTAGCCAGGTGGGGGTCGGTCTCTTCTCCCACGCAATCAGCAATAGAACAAGGGGACGCAGTCTCAAGTTGTGCCAGGGGAGATATAGGCTGGATGTTACAAGGAAGTTCTTCACAGAGAGAGTGATTTGCCATTGGAATGGGCTGCCCAGGGAGATGGTGGAGTCACTGTCCCTGGAAGTGTTCAAGAAAATCCTGGATGAGGCACTTAGAGCCATGGTCTAGTTGATTGGACAGGGCTGGTTGATAGGTTGGACTGGATGATCTTGGAAGTCTCTTCCAACCTGGTTGATTCTATGATTCTATGACCTTAAGAAATCTTGCTTTTCATCAGACTACTTCAATCTTAATCAGTGGATGATACGTGGTAACTACCATGCCTAGTACTGCAGAGCATGCACTAAGCAATCCTCTGTGGAGTATGAAAGATGCCCAGAAAGTGCCTTCAATCAAAAGATGTCAGAATCTTTAATTACTTATGTGACTTTCCCTATACTGGTTTTATCCTCACATATAATAGGGCACCAGTCTACTGACCTGTTTGCAGTGTTTTTTTCTCATTTCTCTTACAGGGTTTTCTTTGTTTTCATGAAAATCTAGGACCCCCTTTTTTTTTTTTTTACTCTAGGGATATATTTGTGTGTGTACTTGAGCTAATATGTGTTCTTGGGTTCAGGTAAACTGTCACCAATCTTAATCAGTGAAAAAGCTGAAGAAGTTAAACTTATGCCCAAAAAGCTGTTCTTGTCTTTGTTATGCTGCAGAATAGATATGCTCCATGCACCTCAAAGAGCTCTTTCAAATTTTTAGTCTCAAGTATGGGTGAGGTGGATATAAATCACAGTGAAGGCAATACAAAGACCTATTTCATTCAAAAGCTTACCTGCACAAAAATTGTGCCCTTCTATTTTAGTGTCTCTTGTTTTCAGATAGCTTTTGTAGGCTCCCACAGTTTAGTGCTGCTGCGTCAAACATTACTGTGATGAGTATCTGAACTTCTGGATTCTCATTCACACTGAAATTCCAGATGTCTTGTGGGTTTTGTGTAATAGCAGAACGGAAGAGACTGCTTGATGTTGTCACAGCTCACTTGTGATTTAAGGAAAAATGCTATATATGTGGATTTGAACAATCTATTTCAGAAAGAATTGGGGTTTTTTTGACCCAGTGGCTCTGGTCTGGTAATTTCAATGTCTTAATAACTTTGCTTTCTGGGCTCAGCCGTTGAAACAAGGTTTCAAGTTTCCTTAGGAGTAAATGATTGCAAAAAACAATTCCTCTTCTAAGCAACAATTAGAGCATTAGCTGAACAAAGAGATTCATCTGGCAATTAGTATTCCTGTGGTGAACAGGGAGAGAATTAGCCAGAGATGCAGGAGGCTCAGGCTGCAAGAGTTGAAGCAAAAGGCTTGGTGTGCAAGCCTTCTGATGCTCCAATGCCTTATCTCCTCCCAGTTTGAGAATCTCTTGCATTTATTTTTCACAATAGGTTAATGCTCTCATGTTGAAAGAATATATTATGGCTCAAACATTCATCTTTGCTTCAAAAGATAGGCAACAGCTACTGGAAACAGCAGGGCTCTCTGCTGTGTTTTTAGTCCTGAGGCTGATCAATAAACTCTGGTGACACAAGGGAGGAAGGGGTAATGCACTCACACACTGCTCAGCCCCAGGAATGCAGAAAGGATGAATAGAAAGCTAAATGTTTCTTTAAGGAATGAGACTCAAGCACAGATGGCACTCTGTATTCATGGAAGGCTCCCACATGGTGCAAAGAATTAGAGCCTGCAGGGTCTCATAAAAATAATGGAATCACCTATACACAAAATCTTCAGCCTGATTCACTCTCAGCTACACTGCTCTAAGATAGTAGGAGTAAAGGTATTAAAGTCATTGGATTAATGCAGTGTAATATTGTCCTTAGAGTTGAACCTCACACCCACTGTGTCTTTACCCAAAGGGCTTGTGCGTGTGTCATGAGTAAACCAGACAAGAAACTTAAAATTCCATCTTTAACTATCATAAACTGGATCATGCATACAATCTGGAGCCATGATACTCCTGTAGAAGTGGAATCAACCCAGAAATCCCACTTAATAGAATATCTGGGAATTTTGCAGGAGTAGGAGTTAGGTCTTGTATTATCTATTTCTAAAGCACCATCTTCATAGTTCCTTTCTTTAGCTCAGGAGAAAGGGAAAAAAAGCCTGGTGTTTCTGTCAAGCAATCCTTGGATTACAAAAGCTGCCTTAAGAGCAAAATAAATTAATGTCAAGCTCAGCATTTTAAATTGCAAGTCAGAAGAATAACATTTCACAGTTTCATATGTCCTGGAACAGATTAAAATACTGCTGTTGAACTTGGCTAATTCCAGGAATTTGCACCTTAAATGGAAATAAGCAGAATTTATCTGCTGGAAATTTGTACTGGATATAAATAATACATGCCACTTGGGCACAGATATTTGTTATTAATTTCAGCCAGTTAGGTCTTTCCACAGATTCTGCCACTGAATTTCACTGGGCTACTTAGATCATTGCTATAACAGATGCAAGAAGAAATGATGTCTTGATTTGGATTCAACACAAAGGCTTGCAGTTTAGTTATGTCTTTGATGTCTTCTACTAGATCACTCAGCAATAATGTAATTTCTTCAGAATTTAGGTGTTGTGGGTGTGTTAGTTCTGAATTCTCTGTAGTAATAAAGACAGACTTAGTCACATCATAGAATCATACAATCAACCAGGTTGGAAGAGACCTCCAAGATCATCCAGTCCAACCTATCACCCAGACCTATCCAATCAATGAGACCATGGCACTAAGTGCCCCATCCAGTCTTTTCTTGAACATCTCCAGGGATGGCGACTCCACCACCTCCCTGGGCAGCCTGTTCCAATGGCTGTCAGAACCATGTTTGTTGATTGCTTTAAAATGAACTTGTATTTGAATTTATGGTCCTCCAGAATCCCTGTTAAAAGGACAGAATAGGGAAGTTAAAGTGGTCTGGGGAGACAAAACTGCTTAATCTAACAGCTGCACTCCTGTCTGCATTAGAGGCAGCAGACTGAGAAGAAGGGAGATGGGACTGTTTGTATCCCATGAAGGCCCTAGGAGTTGTGTATGTTCCTTCCCAAGGATTCTTCCTCTGAGGTTTTACTGAAGAAAAGGCAGGCTCTAATTGTCCCACTTTCTTAGTGTCTTCCCAGTCTTCTCAAACATGAATGAATTGTCATGGTGTGGTTTTCTGCTAAGGGGGTGCTTCCACTATTGGATACCCCCTGAGCTGTGCTCTATCAGGCTCTGTAACAGAGAGGGTTTTCAGGAATCATGACTTGGTATAAATCCACCAAGATCAGATCTCGAATTCCTGCTAGATGTGGTTGGTGGTGAGGTGCTAACTCTAAGAAATACCTGATTTTGAAACACAACAGACTTTGGATGAAAAGAAACACCATCAGATGAGTATCAGGGTCCACCTTGAATCTTGTATAGGTATGTTTTGAATACTTGAAGTTGGGATAAAATTAGAGAGTGAGGAAGAAGAGGGGATTGTTATGTGAATAACAACGGGATTGCTGCAATTTACGAATAACAGTGTGTGTTAATTACCATGTCAAATGGAGGCACTGTTATCTCTGTTCAGCTCCACAGCATCCTGTCTCCAAGCTTTCTTCCTGCCTGGCCTTATACCAGCCCTTAGAAAACTGCCCTCCCAGACCAATGAGACCCCTCGCAGCCTAGCAAGGCAGCATGAAGAATGCCTCTGTGCCACTGCGAACAGCAGCTGTTGCTGCTAGGAAGGACACCTACATAGAATCCATTACTTACCAAACAGATTTTCTGTATGTGCTATGGTTTCCCAGGTGGATGCTAGGTTATTCATTCAGTGGAAACATGATCAAGAAAAACAAGTGTAGGTGGTCAGGCTTTTAAGCATATAGCTTAAATACCTGGTCTAAGAAAGATGAGTGAGAAAAGATTAAATATTGTTGAATTTGGAGGTCATAGAAGTGACAATCCTACAAGTATACATGCTTATTAGGCATTATAGAGCCCGCACATAAACTAAGTCTGAGTAATTAAATAAGAGGAAGATGAAGGGGTGAAAGAAAACACCATCTGCTAACTCTCGATCAGTCACTTATAAACAAACTGGAATATAATGAAGGCCATTGCATTCTGATCATGAAGAGATCCTTCTGCTTGGCTTGTGTTATTTTTCCTCAAAAATACTGCATATGTTTTGTAACAGTTTGGTAAACACATGAAAAAAAATGAGGAAAAAGAAAGGTAAAATTCTCTGCTGAGCTATGTGAAATGCAGCACTTTAGATGCTTCATAATGTTTTAAAATAATTATTTATTTTACTGGCACTCTTAACATTTACAATATCAATAGTTTGATTTGCAAGTTAAGAGCTCGATTATGCACTCAGGAGTTCCAGATTGACATAAAATCATTGTATTTGTCAGAGTGAATCCAAATCAACACCAATTCATGACCTTACATTCGCAGTTATTTATAGCCATTAACTGATAAACTGATTCTGTTAGGTGACTGCTAAATGGAGAGTGTTCATGGAATCTCCTCTAGGATTAAAACAGCAATTGTGCATTTTCCAACATGAATGGCACTTTCTAGGCTATTAATAAACAAAAGGAAGAGAAACCAGCATACTCACCTGTTGTGTCAACTACCAGCAGTCAATAACACGTTAACACAAGGCCAATGTTCTTTCATTAATACTTATAAAATACAAGAAGTTAATTCTCTGATTCAATCATTGCAAAAAATAAAATTCATTGCAGCACTGCCACAGCCATTCAAAATCTCACTTGTTAAACACTTAAGCAGACAAATTACTTTATATAAGAAGGATCATGCCACAATATATGGGACAATGTATGTAAGATACTCTTGAATCTAAGTGTTTTTCTGGAAGAGATTATATTGAGAGCTGTCTTTTAAGGACATTTTCAAACATATCTGTGGTAAGGATCCAGCCTGGTGCCAGTGGTTCAGCTTAATTATGAAATCAAGGAAAAAAATGGGAATTTGCAGAGATTGTGAAGTTTGTTGCTTTTAATATTTACAATTTAATGTCCCTAAAAATATCACTTGACTGGATTAACAAAGAAACCAACCAACCAACCCAAACAAACAAACAAAAAGATCATTTAGAATGAAAACATTATATGCCATTTTCACTTTCAGAAGTTAATTTTGCTCTCCATTTAAACCAGTATTCTGATGGTTATGATATGATAACATGAACAGCAGCATGGGATCAGTGTCAAATTCCTTATCATTTCTTTGGCTTTAAAGTTACCAGCAATCAAATCCTTATGCTTTTGAAGCCTATGGCAGGGGAGGCAAACTGCTTCTGCTGTGTAAGTTGAAGCTGTACTTGCTAATGTGATGTACTTGCTAATGTGATGGAACTCTATGGTATGCAGGTGACAAACTGCAGCTAGAACACTTCTGAAATGTCCAGTGTGCCCTTCCTTCAAATACTTAAAATTTCCTACCAAGAAGCACAGAAGCATGAGGAAAGGCAATGTGTTCCTTGAAAGTGGTACTGAGCAAAATAAGCCTAAGAGGACAGCCAGTGTTTAAAAATCACATTCTTGATGCCATTATGCCATTAATTTTCTTTTCCTTGGTTACAGCAATGAAGCAACACATGTTGTGGATGACAGAAGGAAATCTAGTGCATTGACAATAGCATTAATTAGGACTTCAACATATTTGAAACACTTGACTTGATCTTAAGAAAAAATTACATGGTAACTGCTATATTTTGCTTCTTGCAAGCAGTCTCCTTTTGGTCTAATTTCAGTTAATGACCTTTAACTGTGAAAAGCAAACTTAGAAGACACAGACACAGTTATGCTTGAGATGCGCTATTAATGTTCTCTACAGAGTCAGCATGTTTGCATCTTTGCCAGCTTTTAGCATGCTTTTAAATTTATGCTCTCAGAGATTACAAAGTCATTTCAGTGCATTTCAAATTAATTTCAAGGATGTTCAGAACAGAGGATTAAAGCACAGTGCTTGAGTTGATGGTATTTGAGGCCAGCTAACCAGGATAGCTCAAGCTATGAATCAGAAACATACATGCCTTTCTGAGTACTCATGGAAGATCTGGGGACTATGAAACAGAGAAAAGAAAAAGTCTGTGTAGACTGCTTAAAGGAATGGTTTTCTCTAGCAGTTCTTGTTACTGAGGGAGTGCATTGCTCCATCTATATTCATAGTAATGCAGCAGATAATTTTTTTCTACAACGGGGCCCTCTAAGGGCAGTTCTCACAGAGTCTTGCAGTTTCCACAGGAATGAAAACCACTATGGGGATGTTTAAAAGTGAGTCTTGGGGAACTGCTTTCTAATCTCTGTACTATGACTATGATAATAAGCATGCAAGGGCTGAGATTCTCCCATTTTTATGTGAAAAATGTTTTCCTCCTGCATATAACTTGCATCTCATGGTCATCAGAGACAAATGGGTGCTGTGGAAGCAACTTACATAGCTAAATTCTTGAGTATCTAATGAGTCAATATAGAAAAAAGTATGTGTCCTGTGATTTTATTGTCTTAATGGAGTTATTTTATCTTACCTAAATGCTGTGGTGAATGCTTTCTGCAGAATAACCTCCCTTATTGCCTATTTGACATCCAGAAACTTGAAGGAGTTAGTTGGTGTCTGATGTCAAAGTCAATTACTTTTTAAGTAAGTTTTAGCAGTTGGCACCCAGATAACCGACTGTAGCTGCCCATTCCCCGGAGGTAGTCTCCTTTGTTCACCTCTGTTGTGGAAAACACAGTTTTAGATAAACCTTTGTTGACTTGGAGGCTGGATTAACTTCAGTGGAAGCTGATGGCAGTATGGATCCTATTTATATAGGATGAAATAAAATTTGGGCAAACTGTCCAACAGTAGCAGTCCAACAAACTATGATCCCGCAAGGCTATTCAGGATGCATGTACAATTTCAAACCATCCTCTCCTTCCTAAACACGGTAATTTTGCATTCTGTGCCAATGTTATACAGAACCAACGCAGTTCAAGATCAAATCCTGAGCTGTCTTTCAGACATTTAAAAATGTTTACACAGGAGCATTTAAAAGACAAAATTCAGACTACTTTTTAAACTTGACTAAGTAAACTATATCAGGGTTTTTTCTAGTTTGAAATCACTTTTTCTGAAAGAGAGCATTTACACACTGGGATTTAGATAAGTAAATTACTTCAAATTTTGTATGGAAATAAGTCCTGAGTTATAACTGATCCATGCAACTGTGTTCTTTGGCTCACTTTGCTCTTTGTCTGAAAGTCTTATGACAAATGAAAACATTTGAAATAAATAAGTAAAAACCAACACCTGTTATTATTAGAAATAAGTAGGATTTACCTATGTGGTAAAATAGCTTACCTATAGATAGGGTATACATATATGGTATTATAGGTACAAGTTTATTACCATGATATTAATGGTTTGCATAGTCATTCTCATGTTCTATGCCATATAAGGTTTTTCAAATAGAACTTTCTATTTTGAGTATCTGTCTAAAAGTAATGCACTTAAATATCAGAAGAGAACACTTCCAGAAAGCATGGACTGCTATTTAATTATTCTTTTGTGTCTCTAACACATGATCATTTTACAAGTCAGCTTCATCTCCAGTAAGCTTACAGGGAAATGGGAGAATTCACTGAAAATAGCAACACTATTCAGTGTTGCATGAGAGACTGTGGTTGAACCGTATGACCTGCCGTGACCTCTAAACACAAGGAAATGGGAACTCTTAAAAGGATATGTAGCCAAAGCCTGTGCTTTGTTTAATAAAGAGTTCACAAAGTCTGGAAACTTTCTAAAATACATTATTATTTAATTAATGTTTTGGGTGGTAAGGATGTATAATGAAAAAAGAATGATAATAAAGCATTCAGTTTAAAAAACACAAGTTAGCTTAACAGAGTTTGCATTGCTGTACTCATAGTTTGCACATACTATTACAAATAACATTTTAAGAGACATTGAAACACATTCAAGTATCTTATGCCTTAAGAAACCAGGAAACTTATTTTAAGAATGCTTATTCATATCATTCATAGTTTTAATATGCCCTAACATACTGTAGAGTTCCTCTTTTATAAAACTCCCTCAAAGTCACACAGGAAAAAGTTCCAGTCATGCATAGCAAAAAAGTCAGTCTTCATTGGTGACATATAGAATTATTATTATTATTATTATTATTGTTGTTGTTGTTGTTATTTACGAAATTATCTTATTTCCCTGTAAGCTTACTGGAGATGAAGTTGACTTGTAAAATGATCATATGTCAGAGATACAAAAGAATAATTAAATAGCAGTGCATGCTTTCTGGAAGTATTATTCTCCTCCGTAGAACTATATCTTATGCAATAGTCGTGAGGGAGCTTAGTGATATTATTACAACAATAGTCAAATTATAGAATTATTTCAAATGTCAATGTGTTTTTGTGATCTTCCAATAAATCATTAAATCCAGTCTGAAATACTTGTACAAGAAGATATGATCTCACTGCTGATGTCAAGAGACAGTTCCCTGTTGATGTTCTCAACATCTATGCCTTATATGGACAGAAGTTGAAAAGATACACCTTGTGTAACAACTAGCATTTACTACCATCATTTTTGTGGGCAATTGAGATTAAATGGCAAAATCATTATTAAAATGACATTTGGGGGGAGGAAGGGCTGTGTGTGGGGTACATGATAGCATTTTTAAGTATGCATTTATTCCTGTGATCAGGGACAAATTTTAGAAAATATTAAATATTTCTACATTTATTTGAATCAGATATTAAAGACTCCAGTTGTTCAAATTGGAAGCACCACTGAGTGTGATAATAACACATAAAAACTGACTGGCTCTTTTGTTTCTGTGTGGACCAAGAGATACTTATCTGTAAACCATAAGATGACCTAAGCTCCAAGAGCAGGTTTACTATTTTCACTCAAGCCAATAACCACAGAGTATGAGCTGAGCTTTTTTCCATTTCCCTTAGGTTTAGTAAACTTGTAATCAGGTCCTTGGATAAGAACAATATTGTAATAGTCACCATCTCCCTTCTTCAAAAGAAGAAATTGACTATATGAAGTGAGTTTGGGCATGTACTGGTTTTCAGTGAATTTCAGCAGTTTATCACAGTCTCACAGTATCACCAAGGTTGGAAGAGACCTCATAGATCATCAAGTC
>WAAF01005695.1:54739-108634 GCA_013400475.1 Tricholaema leucomelas
TGTGCTCGAGGCCTCTCACCAGCCTCGTTGCCCTTCTCTGGACATGTTCAAGCATCTCAATGTCCTTCTTAAACTGGGGGGCCCAGAATTGGACACAGTACTCAAGGTGTGGTCTAACCAGTGCAGAGTACAGGGGCAGAATGACCTCCCTGCTCCTGCTGACCACACCATTCCTGATGCAGGCCAGGATGCCATTGGCTCTCTTGGCCACCTGGGCACACTTCTGGCTCATGTTTAGGTGGGTAAAAAGTGAAAATTCTAAGGTTCTTCCCAGAGTTCAGATGGCTAAGATTTATTGCTAATAGACTAACTTCAAGGCATACTAAGTAAAACATCATTTTTTATGTTTATTTTTGTCTTTCACTTTCTCACATAGAAGTTTATACTGCAGAAATTAGAGAGAAGCCTTTTCCCTGCATTATCCACTTGCCACTACTTGGTCTTCATTTCAGCTGTTTCCCTTCTTTATAGTCAAATGTTTCCTATGTTAATTTAACTACTTTTTTTCACAGCAACAAAGGCATGAAAGATGCCTAAAGCAAGATCTGATTGCCACAAACCCTCAGAATGTTTATAAATTATTAACAGTATTGCAAAATCTTAAAGAAAAAAAACACCTTCCTGAGCCACTAATCTACCTTCTTATAAGTGTAAATAGAAAGTGTTGACTTTGCAAAGCTTATTGAGCATTCTGACAGCTGCAAAGTTTATCTTATTGGTAAAGGGATGGGTGGACATGTTTAAAGGTGGTTTTCCAGAGTGAAAATAAAGAAATATGTTCCATGAAGATATAGAGAAAAATACTTCAACAAATATGCTACTAAAACTTCATGTCTGACTGGGGATTTCAAAATGTCAAACTTCATACATGAATTACAAAGTCATATGTAATTTGCATCAGTTTATGAGCAGAGAGAAGGATGTAGCACATTTACTGGTCAGAGTATCTGTTTCTCGTAGAGCAACTGCAGATGCAATTTTCATATGCATCTGTGTGCACTCTGTGTACAGTCTCTGTACTTCTGCTCCATTTTCTGCTCTCTTCTTTGGCCTGGGAAATGACTGTTCTTAACCAGGAATTTTCCTGAATAAAATACGACTTTTTTGTATTTATTGGTGTGTTGTATCACCAAAATCAAATGTAATCTCCATTTTCTCGTAAGTTTTAGGTGCACATTTCTTGAAAAAAATGCAGTGTTAATGGCAAGCACTGGCTTCTGTTTTTAAAATGTCCTTACTGTGCATGACATTTCAGTGAAGCTGTCTTTACAGTAGGCTTTTGGTGATAAAAAATAATCACTTATATAAAAAAATATGCATCATATCATTTCAGTTGTAGGCCATGACAAAGCACAGAGAAGTGGTGTTTGACCTGGACAAAAATCACAGTGACCATTTCTTTCAAATAAGCCTATAAACAATCATTAAATTCAGTTGGTAGCTGTATGAACACCTTAAATTTATCCGTTACAGAAATGTATAATGTACCCTGAAGAAGGAAAAGAATATGGTATGCTTTTCATCAAGATGCAAGCATGTTTGCATTCATATAAATGAGACCTCTTTTCTATCAGCAGAAGCAGAAAGACTAGATATTTTAAGTCTGTTTAGTCAAAATACATAAACAAGAAATGTTGAAATTAGTTTAAAGGGTTAATCCACTGGGGGGTGGAGGGGAGGGAAGATGAAAATAAGAAGTAGTCAAGACCCTGCTTAAAATAGATCTCTGCATGACAAAAAAAATTCAACTAAACATCCTTTTTCCCTGTGACCCCCTCAGCAGGACTTCTCTCAATATCCTCATTAAACATAACTTACTATATGGGAACTTTGGGAACTTGCCCAGGAGGCATCTATTATTTTTGTAATGACTATAAAAACACTTGTGAATGTTTCTGAAAATATCCTACTTCAAGTCAATAATGAAATTATTATTTTGTTACTTTTGTTTGATAGTAGCTGAATGCTGTGAGCTCCTCTCTGAATACAGCTGAGAATGAAAGAGCTGAATAAAGGAAGATTCTTTGATCGAAATGCTACTTTCTCTATTTAATATCTTAATCTGTTTTTGTGAGAGAGCTTATCTGGGGCACGTAGCTGACTCTAGTCTTAAAATACAGAACAGCCATTAATCAGTGCTGTGGATACAGAACAGAAGCAAATAGGTAAGGTAAAAACACATGTCGAAAAGAAAACATGGCAATAAATATTATTTCATTTAATCTGCTGCTCTATGAACTGCTTTTACTTTGGCTGGCAGGGAAGGCTGGACAGGGCAAAGTCTTTTGGAGCAGTGTGGCCTTTTAATATAACTGCTGTAATAAATGCATTAAAATTACAACTATAATTAACAGTCCAATTTGAATGGCTACAGAGACTTCTGATTTTTTTTCCCAATTATTATGGCAATACTTATTTGTTATTTACATTTTTTTCAAGTGTATATTTATGCATATTAAAGATGCAAACTCAGGTCTCTTCCTCTCATTTGTCCTGTTTTGCAGTGCTTATCTACATTACATGGGATAAAGCCAGCCAGGCACTGGGGGAAAAAGAGATTTGATGAGTTCATTCTATAGTATTCAATCAGAAAATATGAAATTGAATCTTGCCTCCTTTTATTCATTTAATCCCTGTAAAATTCAGTTTCATACTCAGTGGAGTATGTTGTTTGTGTTTTCTATAGGACCCTGTGGGAAGATGTATCCATCATCCAAAGCCACGCATAACCTGAATAAACACAAGTTGAATTCACCAGAAGCTTTGCCAGCAATACAGTAAAATATAATGACACTTATTCACACAGAGTTTCCATGTCCTGTGTATTTTGCCCTTATAATTTACCTTCTGGGGAAAGTAATATGTGATAAACTTGTTGCAGGTGGTAATAAATTAGTGAATGCAAAACTGATTCAGAGCGACCATGTCCGCCCATCACCAGCACAGATGTTCTGCAAAAGATTTAGAGACTGTTTTGCAAGCCCTCAGCCTCTGAGGTGAATTAGTTGCTTGCTCGAACAGAAAAATGGAAACAGTCCTTTTTTTGCATGTGCTGCCTTGATTTTTCAGGTTTTTCCTTCTTCCACATTTGTCCACCACAAAACCTCTCCAACACAGAGAGGGTCTATGTGCATAGGTCAAAAGTAGATTTTAGTCTGCATTATAATGTTGGTTTTCATTCACAATTTTCCTTCAAAGCATCTTGTAGTATCTTTACTGGGACTTGCCATAATTTCACAGAATGTTCACCGAATCACAGAACGTTAGGGGATTGGAAGAGGCCTTCAAAGACTATCTAGTCCAACCACCCTGCCAGAGGAGGATCACCTATACCAGATCACACAGGAATGCATTCAGGTGGGTTCTGAATTTCTCCAGAATCATAGAATCATAGAATCATAGAATGGTTTAGGTTGGATGGGACCTCAAGGATCATCCAGCTCCAACCCCCTGCCATAGGCAGGGACACCTCCCACTAGAGCAGGTTGCCCAAGGCCTCACCATGGGCAAAGCCTTATCATAGAATCATAGAATCATAGAATGGTTTAGGTTGGAAGGGACCTCAAGGATCATCCAGCTCCAACCCCCTGCCACAGGCAGGGACACCTCCCACTAGAGCAGCTCGCCCAAGGCCTCATCCAGCCTGACCTTAAACACCTCCAGGGAGGAAGCATCCACAACCTCCCTGGGCAACCCGTTCCAGTGCCTTACCACCCTCACTGTAAAGAACTTCCTCCTAACATCCAGTCTAAATCTCCCCTCTTCCAGCTTAAACCCATTCCCCCTCGTCCTAACATTACTAGACCGTGTAAATAGTCCCTCCCCAGCTTTCCTGTAGGCTCCCTTCAAATACTGGAACTCCATAATCCCACTGCACAGCCTACAACCCCCCTGGGCAGCCTCGCTAAGTTCTAAGTCATGAGAAAATACTTATTAATTTTTCTATGGACTGTTATTAGAGAAAATAAAGTATTTTGTGGTCTTAAGGGCTGCTTTCATCTATCAGGCTATACTTATCCTATCATAATTAAGATTTTGGGCACAGGTAAGTATCACCTGTATATTATCACACTTAATTACCAACTCTTTTGCTTAAGAATGACCTCTGTTAGTGTGGATATCGATTATGGTAGTTATTTTAGAGATTATGCCACATAACCTTATCAATCTTCCTGGCATTTACTACAAAATTATTTTCCTTGGCACCAGCCTTTAAACTCAGAAGTCTCATTTAGCATCCAAACAGACTGAGAAAGGTCCATCTGTGCTCTCCTATGACATCTGACAAAGGTTATATAAAATATACTTAGATAGGTTCATCAAAGCTGTCCTTTTCTAAATTCAAATAATTAATCTTTTCCAGATTGGCAGTAATTCAATACTGAGTACATAGAAGATGAAGCCTTGATATTCATGTGGCTTCGCAACACTTCAGGGTAATATATTACTAGGTTAAGGAGCACTGAAGACAAATATTTCAGTCCTTGCAGTGTCATTTCCCTCAGTTGTCATATCTTTACTAAAAATATAATGGTGATAGATAATGCTCATAACTTGATGACAAACTCACCTCACTATGCCAATGGCATTTCTGTTAATGGTAGACACCAATCTTGCTGATCAAATAAATACAGGCTATATTTTAAACCTAGTACACAGCGAGGGCAACCTGGCAGTGACAACAGCAACCAAGAATTTGGAGATGCCAGGAGTACCTTTTTTGTATCTGTTCTCAGAGGACACTGCACTCTAGAGCAGTAACTAAAGGAAGCTCATAGGGAAAGCAGTCCTATTTTATTGTGTGATATAAATTAATGCCCAGATCTGTAGAGCTACAGAGGTGTTTTAAGTGCCTTTTACCTCTATTTCAGGGCTTAGTCCATCACTGAGACAAATGTGAGTTTTCGAGCAGCTTTGTGGCTGTGTATGAACTGCCCTAAATGCACCATGAAGTACTAACATATTACCAATATATTAATTAGACATGATTTTAAAACATCTCAATTTTAAAACATCTCAATGATTGCTATGATCTAGCTATGTATCTTTAATGACAGAAGAAGCAAAAACAAGCAACACAAAATAAACTGAAAGTAATTATATTATTTCCTAGACTGATTAAGTAAAATGCCCACAGCTCAGAATAGATTTATGAAGGAGCCAACAAAACTTTTCTCTTGTAAGACCTCTCAGAGTAAACACTCACAGTGGCCCCACACCCCAGTGCTTGACTGGTATTTGTTAATACCTCACAGTCTAAGAACTACCTTTGTTAATACCTCACAGTCTAAGAACTACAGCTCTAAAATGCCTAATAAATTTTACCATGAAAGTTGTGTCACAACACAAAAAATATACTCACTCTGGGGACACATAAACCTTTTCTAGATCTGTGTCTACATGTTCTCTGCTTCCCAGAGCACTAGTACAACTCTGTATAGATGCATTTTGTCATACTTCTAGGTGTCAACCAGCCTCTCCATTTGTTTATTTTGCCTTTTGCAGCTCAGTTATTTCCTTACACAACAAAGCTAGCTAACCAATGCCAGGGTGGGAGGAAGACGACTTTGGTTCACAGTTGAGCCAATTTGTCAACTGCCACAGAAAGGATTTTGTTTATATCCCATTTTTAGTAGCATGACATGCTGTGATAGTCCATGAAATCTAGTGTTTATTGAGCTATGTCCTGACAAATGTAACCTCTGTTTGATAGGCATCACGAGTAATGAATGCACCCAACTCATCATACTCTACTGTGTGCACTTCTGGATGTTATAGTAACAAAGGGAGCCTGATTTCTCATTTCGTACCAGCCTTAGGAATGCCCGGGATTCACTCCTTTCCTTGTGTGAATACACAGACTGTCTAACCTGGTTTTTAACATGGTGAGTGACAGAGAATATAGCAGCCCTTGGAGAGCTGCTGTTGCTGATAACAACATAGGTTGTTTTCAGTCCGAGCTGTTCATGCTTTAATGTCAGCTATCTGAATCTGTTACCTCCTGCTTGATACTTGCCTATAGCATGCTGACAGCATGTACAGATGCCAACTGGTACTTGCAAGTAAAAAAATCCTGTTTCCTTTGCTTAACACTTTCCTGCTCTGCTGTATCTGGGGGAAATAAAAGTTGTATACCTATTCATTTTCATTTGAGCAATCAGCTTCAATCCGTTCTAAGGCACTAACTTCTTCCTGTGCTGGAATGGTCTGTAAAGTCAAAAGGAGCTCAATTCTAAGCAAACCTCTGATTTCATGTTCATTATGACAGTATCTATTCCTGGTGCATCCTCACAATCAGAAAGTTGAGGGGAGCAGCTTTCAGTACAGGGACATTTCTGAGGTACAGCTGACAGCGATAAGCATATAAGTAGCTGGCAGTGGTTTGCAGCTTCTGCTGAGTTGTGAAGGCAGTGGGAGCTGAGACCCTCTGCCTCAAATAGAACAGATTACCTTTTCATGTATTGTGGGAATGGGAAACAAATTACTCTCGTGCTCTGAGCACCAAAATGTCTTGCCCTATGTGATATAGTATACTGATGCTGAAGCTGCACATAATTTAATGCAGCAGACAGCTACAAATTCACAGCTGAAAAGACCTGCAAAGAATCATATTATTGTGCATAGAGGAAACTGTATATCTGACATGAATGTGATCTGACACAACTGACAAAACCTGACAGTATGTATCAAGTTAATCATGCAGAGAACAAATATGGGAAGTTTTCAGAAAAGAGAATTTTGTCATTTAGTTATTCTCCAAAATACTGCATAAAAGCCTATTTTTTTGACCTTTTACCTAATTCACTGAACATGATGAAAAACCTTCTTTGATTTCATGGGTTGTTGGATCCAGCCCAGAGATTGCAGTAGTGTAGCAGTTTAGTCTGAAGGGCACTGTCAAATCTATGCAGAGGCGGAGGGTTATGGCAGCTGGAGAGATTCAGAACAGAGCTGAGACTCATAGGGAGAATTAACAATGTGAAGATTGCAAGGGCCTTTCTCCCACTGTGCATACCTCTATTTAGCAAGATCAATCACTCACTTCCACACCAGCCAAAGTTGTCCAAGATTAGGAAGATAATAATAATAAATAATTAGCATTTACATCACATCTTTCATCTTCAAAGCATCTTACAAACATTCACTAATTAATCCTCACAACAGTCTTGTGAGTTATAGATTTTCATACTAATATTACAGCATTCATTAGGGACTCCAAAAATCTACAAAGTAAAAACAACAAGAAAAAAACTACCCCTATCCCTAACTATATGAGTGTTTACTGTAAAGCACTACATGAGAAAATGTGGTGTGCCTTGGGAACATTCCTGTCCCATTCTTACAAAAGTAAATATGTATGGGTTATAACCTCATGAATGAAACACGAGGTAAAATAAACTCTATACTTTTAAATCTTTATCATTGTAGAAAATAATAATATTAAACACATGAATTTTTAAACAATTATTATCAGTTGCTGTAAGTAGCAATTACGCTTTCTTATTCCTGAAATATCAAGAGAATCTTTGAAAGTATCTATTAACTATTTGTCAGATAAGTGGTGGGAGCATAAATGCAGTGGTCCTAAGAGACTCAAAAGCAGCTGTGTTTCTCAAAGCAGCTACAAGAACACATGAAATATTGCTTGTAATGTCTTTTATATCCAGTTTTACATTCATTCTGTGCAAGAAGAAGCTGCTAATGGGAAAAGGAGGAAATGTTAATGAATTTTATCCCTGCCTCAGAGTGCTGGTTACTTAGAACATATGGTATCCTCAGATCTTTCTGGCTTGATTGCAATGTGGAGGAGTTACTGCCTATAACGAGGCATTGGAACTAGATGATCTTTGAGGTCCCTTCCAACCTACACCATTCTATGATTCTAAAGGGTAAAGAATTGCAGGGAACTACAACTGCTCATGAGTCCCTGCTCCCTATTCTCTGTGTTTATTGGAATAGAGCTATTGACAGAGATGGGTCTCAGCTGATTCATGCCTAGTGAAAATGTAGTGTGCCTTCGTGGTTTATAGACCCTCTTTGTCTTGGTCTCCCTAACAAGCAGCTCTGTACTTTTCCAAATGAAAAAGAACAGGCTGAGAAAGTATGCAATGGAGATCCAGTTTTGCTCCACAGTTTATAAATACATAAAGGGTGAGTGTCAACAGGATGAAGCCAAACTCTTCTCAGTGATGCTCAATGACAGAACAAGAGGCAATGAGTGAAAGCTGAGATACAGGAAGTTCCATGGAAACATGAGGAAAAGATTTTTCACTGTGAGGGTGACAGAAAACTGGAACAGGCTGCCCAGGGGGCTGTCTGTCCCTCTGGAGATACTCTAGACCCACCTGGATGCATTCATGTGTGATCTGATATAAGTGATCCTGCTCTGGCAGAGGAGTTGGACTAGGTGATCTTTTGAGGTGCCTTCTAGCCTCTAACGTTTTGTGATTCTTTCACAGAATTCTCTTTACCCAAGGGCAGAAGACAAAAGTTAAACAAGTAGCTTACTTGTTTCAGAAGGCAGAGGATTTCTTGTACTTATTTAGGATTCACACAAAGCAAATTACCAATATTTTAAGGTGAAAATAGTTTCATTTAGCAGGTTAAAAAACTTCTGTTCTTTCACTGAATGCTAGAAAGAAATCATCTCAGAAAACAGTGTAGTGTAATTGACTTGTTATTTCATTTCGACAGAGGCCCTTCATGCACTGTTGAAGCCAATAGTTTTCATGTTACAAATTACTATAAAACAAGCTTACAAAAATGAAGTGATTCACTGAAAGTTCCATCAGTTCATATTGTGTTGGAGACACTGTATGGGGTAATGTTGGTAGAAGAGCTAGTTTGTGAATTATGCCCCTTTTGTTTTCAATCCTTTCCTAGAAATCATAAAACTACATAAATCTGCTGAATTCTGCAAGTGACTCCTCTTTCCTCTTTAGGTTTAAACCTCAAACCCTCTGCTTCCCTGCCTTCTGGACCCACCCCTGGATGTTCCTTGATGGTTGTCCATCTTTCATATTCTTCCTTCATGAACTTAGGCCACAATTTACAGCAGGAGTTTTTGCAAGCCTTACTTCTATAGAGATTTGTTACTGGATGTATTTTCATTCAGATCACTATATGGCTGGTGCCAGTTTTTATCCACTTCTTTCCACTTCAAAAAGTTTGCTCCTCTTCTGATCCATTTGTGATATTGGGGTACTTGGGGGTAGGGACTTGACAACTATCAGGTGTCACAAATAAGATTTCACCATGATACAATGTGTAAAGGGTAAAGGTGGTAAAGGGTTGGACTTGATGATCTGTGAGGTCTCTTCCAACCTTGGTGATACTGTGATACTGTAATTTAACACAGTGCTTTGTTTTGCACAGGAGACATTCTGGATTATACTGTGTTGCACATTGCCAGAAGCTTATTACAGATCACTGGAGTGCAATCTAAATGGCCAATTAAACCCCTCTATCCTATGCTGATCTGATCAGGATGAGAAATTAGGAACAGGGACTTAGCTCTCCTAAACCACAGCTTTCTTAGCAGCTCAGCTTCTTTTCAACATCACCACAGTCTATCTGTGGTAAAAAGATTACATTTGTCCACCTGGTGATACATACATTTAGTAAAGACTGCAGTCCATCCATACATGTACCTTTAGTACCTACCACAGCACATATGATACATGCATAAGTAGTATTGTAGCTTTTCAGTGCTGTACAAAGAGACTTACATGCTCCACTATCCCCTTTTCAAGGGGATAACTGAACAGCAGAAAATTGCTAACAAATGTAGGTAGAAAGTGTCAGGAAAGTAAGTTGACTGGACTTTCTGGAACATCTGTCCTGATGCATCCTATGGTATACTGTGACTATGTAAAATCACATAGGGTACTTCCCTGAAAGAAGCAGGCCAGACAATGACCCATCTAAAGCAGTTCAAAAATCTTGAGTGGCCTTCACAGAAAACTATAAAATCCCTCTGGCCACAGATGCTAGTTGTTAGGGTAATTATATTTTAACAGAATGTGTGGATTTTTCCAAGCCTTCATCCCAAACAACATTTACTGTCATATATGAAAAATACAGCAACAAAGGAAAACTACACATTTTACCCCTAGGAAAAACCTAGTATTAAGTTCTGCATGCTTTAAAAAAATGCAAACTTTGGAACTGTGCAAAGCTATGGGATTTATGCCTTTTAAGTGCTAATCAGTTTTCCATTTCTCCTGTGCCAGTCAAAAAACATACAGTTGTGAGATATCCCCTTGATTGATTTCCCTAGAAACATGGAACTAACACTTCAGGTTGCAGGATGTGACTAGGGATAATAATCCACTGTTATCACTTCCCTTGGACCTCGAATAGGAAAGAGGGGTAGTCTAGAGCTATCACCGGGTAAAAGAGGCTTCTCTCTGTAAAAGGATGATCCTCCAGCTACCAAACAGCTGTGTTGTGAATGTAGACTTCTGCCTAAGACCAAGAAGCTGGGCAAAACGCCCTGTAATACATTCTCTGGCAAAGCTCCTGTTTCATGTCGGTGTTCCTATGTGTGTACTGCGTATTAGCACAAAGACCTATCTGCATATCTCACCTTTGTGTCTTTCAGTAGGTCAGTACTTGGCAAGGTTGGACGTGGCACTTGGTGCCATGGTCTAGCCTTGAGCTCTGTGGTAAAGGGTTGGACTTGATGATCTGTGAGGTCTCTTCCAACCTTGGTGATACTGTGATACTGTGATACTGTGAATACTCTTGCACCAAACCTCTTCTCTTTTTACTTTCTATATAAGCAGAACTCCCAGTCCTCTGTACAGCTAATGGGAATCACCAAAGAGCAAATCCCATCTTTTACTCTTCTTGCTTAGGGCATCAGGTAGAGAGCAACACTCCTGTCCTTGAAATTTCAAACTATCTGGCAGTACAGCTGAGGAGGACAAAAGCAGATAATCTACTCTGGGGCTACCTTCAGTCTCCATGGCAACTCTGCCAAACTGGCTTCTCCTTCACTCATGAAATAGTTTTCCAGTTTTACTCTTGCAAGGACATGAGATTTAGCAGTTCTGAAAATACTGTCCCATCTGCCTTGGTGCACAGGTCCGAGCAGAGTTGTCTGGGACACGCTGTCTTGCAGCTTGAGGTGTGCTTGAGGAGCAGAGCTAGGCCAGGATTTGTGCAGCAACAGCTCTAGGCTTAGTTTTAAAGACTTGAGACATATGCCAATTCTTTTGCAACTCAAGATCATAAAGCTTATCTCCAAAAGTTATTCCAAAGAGTATATCACTATAGTTACACCTAGAGTAATAATTCTCAGGTTTGGAGTGCTCCAGGGTGTAAATTCTGAGTCCTTCCTACATCAGAACTATATGAAAAAAATATGTTGTTGTTTTGTTTTGTTTTAATTCAGAACAATAACATTATTCCAGTTTCATTGGAGAAGAGTGCCATGGATCTTCAAAAACTAGGGAGAAATTAATATTTTTTGTGAATTTATCTTGGACGTGAGTTTCAAAATCTGTAAAGTGCATCTGGCTCAGCAACTAATTACAAATTCTGTACTTTTTTTCCCTATCCTATGGATTTTCTTTCAGAAAAAAATATGTCTCCATTTTTTCAAACATGTGAATTATTTTTTATTTTGTGAACTTTTTCAAGTAAAGCAATTTAGACAGTTTGTATTCAGCAGCAGAACTCATTTGGAATGATATGTAGGTAATGGTGTAAAAGATGTATAAGGTAAAAACATGTGCTGAGCATATGTACCCCCCTGATGCATGCCAAACTTAATTAAAAATCAGATCCTAATTCTTTGTGGGATCTAGACAGCCTACTGGTTTGTCCAGATGTTTATAAATGAGAAAAATATATTCTCTATTGTAAGTCTGCATTTTGCAGACTCTGGGAAGCTATTGTCTGAGCGTTATACAGTCTCAGTTCCTTAAGTACCAACGTTCACATTGTTGAGGCTATAGTTTATAAATCTAAAACACAATTAAGGGCTTCTCAGGATTGTTCATTTTATGTTAAAGAGGCTCAATGTAAAACGATGAATAGAAGTCTTAATAAACCCCTCTTGATTCTATGAATGGGTTGCCCAGGGAGGTGGTTGAGGCCCCATCCCTGGAGGTGTTTAAGGCCAGGCTGGATGAGGCTCTGGCCAGCCTGATCTAGGGTAGGGTGTCCCTGCTCATGGCAGGGCAGGTTGAAACTAGATGATCCTTGTGGTCCCTTCCAATCCTGACTGATTCTATGGTTCTATGAAGGATACAGGGGTTTAGGCTACTGAGTAGGAGCTTGGCAACCTCTCCTGAAATACATTGCCAGCAACAATTTCCTGTTGTCCAACATTACTTTCATATGCAACGTAGTAAATAGAGCAAAAAAAGCCAATTTCTTCTAATATTTAAATTTTTATACTTTCTTGAAGTAGGGTGTCTCTTGCTTGCAATTATATCAGCATATTAGCTTACTGACAGTGTCCTTTATTTCTGTATTGTGACAAAGGCAACATCTAGAGAACAACATATTGATGGATATATTAATTAAACACAACTATGGAATTTTATTAATAGCTTTTCATGCCACTAAAGAATTATGTACAAGGGAAAAAACAACAACAACAACAACAAAACCCACAATTAAAAAACCCAAATACAAACAAAAAAAACCAACCCAAAACAATACCTGTTTGCATCATTTGCAATGACCTACTCAAGGAGAGAAATCTACAACAAAAAATTACTATAGGAATCATTTAGGTAACAACTCAATTAAGCCTAATTTTCTTTTCAGAGACCTGCTAAAATTAGGCACAGGAGCAGGCTTTGCCAATGTGTCGAAAGCAGAGCAGACGGGGAAGATGACCTGCCTGGATGGGTCAGGGACTTGTGAAAGAATTAAGAGTAAAAAAGAGGACATATCACCTTTGGAAAGAGGGATTGGTAACTCAGGAAAAAATTAAGAATGTTGCTAGGTCATGTAGGAAGAAAATTAGAGAGGCAAAAGCCCAGTTAGAACTTAGACTGGCCACTGCTGTGAATGATGACAAGAAGTGTTTCTATAAATATGTTAATGACAAAAAGAGGGACAAGGATAACCTCCACTATTTATTGGACAAGGAGGGGAATATAGTGACTAGAGATGAGGAAAAGGCAGAGGTGCTTAACACCTTCTTTGCCTCTATTTTCAATAGCAAGGCAGGTTGTCCTCAGGACAGCTGGCCTCCTCAGCTACTGCAGGGGTCAGGGAACAGAACAGCCCCCCTGTAATCCAGGAGGAAGTAGTTAGGGACTTGTTTAGCCTCTTGGATCCTCACAAGTCTATGGGACCATATGGGATCCATCCTAGGGTGCTGAGAGAGCTGTCAGATGAGCTGGGCAAGCTGCTCTCCATCATTTATCAACAGTCTTGGCTCACTGGAGAGGTCCCTGAAGACTGGAAGCTGCCAGTGCAGTGCCCATCCACAAGAAGGGTCTGAAGGAGGACCCAGGAAATTCCAGACCTGTCAGCCTGACCTCAGTGCCATGCAAAATAATGGAGCAGATCATCCTGAATGCAATCACAGGGCACCTACAGGTTGGACAGGGGATCAGACCCAGCCAGTACAGATCTAGGAGAGGCAGGTCCTGCTTGACCAACCTCACCTTTTTTTATGACCAGGTGACCCAGCCAGTGGATGTGGGGAGGGCTGTGGATGTAGTCAACCTAGATTTCAGGAAGGCCTTTACACTGTCTGCCATAGCAATTTCCCAGCCAAGCTGGCAGCCCTTGGCTTGGACAGGGACACTCTGTACTGGGTTAGGAACTGGCTGGATGGCCAGGCCCAGAGAGTGGTGGTGAATGGTGCCACATCCAGTTGGCAGCCAGTCACCAGTGGTGTGCCCCAGGGATCAGTGCTGGGCCCAGTCCTGTTTAATATCTTCATTGATGATCTGGATGAGGGGATTGAGTCCACCATCAGTAAGTTCGCAGATGACACCAAGTTGGGAGAAAGTGTCAATCTGTTAGAGGGCAGGAAGGCCCTGCAGAGGGACCTGGACAGGCTGCATAGATGGGCACAGTCCAACAACAGGAGTTTCAATAAGGCCAAGTGCTGGGTTCTGCGCTTTGGGCACAACAACCCAATGCAGCGCTACAGGCTGGGGACAGAGTGGCTGGAGAGCAGCCAGGCAGAGAGGTACCTGGGGGTACTGGTAGATAGGAGACTGAACATGAGCCAGTAGTGTGCCCAGGTGGCCAAGAAGGCCCTATGGCATCCTGGCCTCTATCAGGAATAGTGTGGTCAGCAGGACCAGGAAAAGTCCTTCTGCCCCTGTATTCTGCACACACCTTGAGTACGGTGTCCAGTTCTGGACCCTCAATTTAAGAAAGATGTTGAGGTGCTTGAACATGTCCAGAAAGGGGCAACAAGGCTGATGAGGGGGCTGGAGCATAAGCCCTCTGAGGAGCGGCTGAGGGAAGGGGGTTGTTCAGCTTGGAGAAGAGGCTCAGGGAAGACTCCATTGCTCTCTACAACTACCTGAATGGAGGTTGTAGCCAGGCGGGGGTTGGTCTCTTTTCTCACCCACTGACAAAACAAGAGGACACAGTCTCAAACTGTGCCAGGGCAGGTTTAGTCTGGACATTAGGAAGAAATTCTTCGCAGAAAGAGTGATTGCCCATTGGAATGAGCTGCCTGGGGAGGTGGTGGAGTCACCATTCCTGGAGGTGTTTAAAAGGTGGCTGGGTGAGGCACTTAGTGCCATGGTTGAGTCAACTAGAAGGGTTAGGTGATGGGCTGGACTCGATGATCCTGGAGGTCTCTTCCAACCTGATTAATTCTGTGATTCTTTAAAAATGTGGCTTTTGTCATGCTTGTTTAGTGCTTAGCAGAAAGACATACTTTTTTTCTTGGCTACTTTTTCAGGATATAATTAGTCCTGTATTTCTGGGGAAAGACTTTTTTGCTGGAAAGAGCTTCTCTCAGTCCCCTTTTGGCTGTGAGAAATATCACAGAAAGATTCTGCATCAAGCCACAAATTCTTTGAGATTACAGAAATATCATGCCAGATTTTAGCTTGCTAAGAATATTGTCAGCAAGATGCAGCTCTGAGTTACACAATGCTGGCAAGAATAAAAATGTTGTTCTCAGAGTATTACTAAATGTGATAATTTCCCAATACCTCTGAACACACTTTTCTACATACATTGTTATGGAACCTCACACGTAAATGAACTAATTCACCAATTGTTTTTCTTCATACATTTTATTAACAAAACCACTTCTAATATTTTTCCTGTTATTTTAGCCATTATTCAACTTTTTACAATGGTGGGATTCTATGGTTTATTGTGTCATTTCCTAGTAGACCATAAATCTCACCACCACAAGTGTTTCTTATCTTGTCTTCAAGACCAACTGACAATTTCTTCTGCTTATCTGTTACACATGTAGAAGAGCTCAGTGGAGACTCTGCTCAAAAGAGCAGACACTTGAAATGCTGAAGCTCTTGTAATAAAGCCTTTCCTAACAGGGAAAATAATTAAAATAGGAGGGTAAATTCTCCCAACACCACCTGCTCCTCTCACCAACATGTAACGGCTTATGCCAAAGCAGCATCACTGCTTATATTTCATCTTCTGTTATTCAGTTATTTTTTTCTTTGAGTATGTGCAAGACAAGGCAGAGTAAGCCTTGCTCATACTGTAACACCTGCATTAGCACCGACAAGACCATTCTCAGTCAATGGATCACAGCTTGGAATTTCTCCTTGAGTTAAATGTGTGTCTCAACTTTTTCATGTGATGTTAAGAGATGATTATTAACAAATTAAGATTCGTTTCTTGACACATTACAAAATATTAAAAAGAAATGGGAAAAAAATTCAGTTACTGAGGAAAAATAAGATTATAAATGTAGGTTTAAAACTCCTCTGATCTGGTTAATTATTAATACTTCTATCATTCCATGCTATATTTCTTATTATTCATTCTCAAAGTTTTAGGTGTAAGCATCAGAAGCTTAATGTGAAGCAGTATTTTTCCTTACAATGTGTCTAAGGAATGGTGAAGACCAAGTTAGATGAGGAGTATGTCCTATCCTCTAAAGCTGAGAAGTAGTATCTACATTTGAGGAGTTCAGGCATTCTAGCAAGGCAACAGTTGTCTGCCAGTGCTGACACCTGATATTCTTTGGATTAATATCAAAGTTCTGATTCTAGTGTAATTAATGACTGTTTGAAGAGGTCTCATTGGCAAGTCAGATTTGAAGTATATTGATCTAGTGCTTTGTAAAATCTGTTTCTCTTTCTTTCTTAGGTAAATACATTTTCCTTCACATAAAAAAATCATCTGATTCTTTCACATAAGTATCAACTTTACGTCTGATTATTCTAGCATTGTTCCTGCTACTGTCCTCCTAGATACGAACAGAAAAGTAGCTCTTGTCAGTAACTGCTCAGGAAAAAAAAGTATTAAATAAACACCACTTCCCACACTGGTGACCTAAAAAAATAGTAAAAAGACTTGAGTGAAACTAAATCATACAAGAGAACAGCATCTAGATCAAGTTGTAGGGTTTGAACCAGCCAAAGAATGTATGCTAACATGAAGACACATCTTACCAGCACAAATACTGAATGAATGTACTTAAAGCTGGGTAACAGAATCTTAAGATCTTAAATAATGAAATGTCAACAGAAAGTGTTACATTTTGAGAAAGGATCACAGAAACTAGCTAGTTTCCCTCCAGAATCATTGCTGTCAGTGCAAACCATGTTATTTATTAAACAATTTCCACCACTTCCCTGTCTTTGATTCGCCCAAAAAGAAAAAAGTAATCCATTATTTAAGTATTGTATTCCTGGTGTTGACTGAGGTTTAATGTTTGTACACAAAGAACAACTTCTGTGACAGAACAAGATTCATCCCTTTCAAAGGTTCAATATTATGTCAAATGGTGTAACTGCTATCAAATCATGACACCGCTTGTCCATCTCACCATGGCCATGTTTATCTCAGTGCAATGTTGACCTTTCAGCACTGTAATGGTTTTGACTCACGTTCAGCTAATTACAAAAATTCTAATTTTTGGTCTTGTACATTTATAACAGATTCATAATTTATGGAAATAAGAAAAGGCAACATACCTAGGTAGAAACAAGTCAGAACCTTCTAACTGTGGTATTTTCAGCTGCCTACTACAAAATCTGCCAGCACATATTTTCTTGAATGTAAATCCCCCATCTTTTGAGGGGGCAGCACAGCAAAACACAAGGATGGGAATACACAGCCAAGAGTCACATTAATGCTTTCTACGATTACTGTAGTGAGAAAAGAGCTTGGAGAAAATCTTTGGCTGAAGCAGCAGGACAGATAATTCCCCCAGGGAATGAACGGAGCAGAATATAACCCCAGAAGTACTGGAGAGAAGAAATCCAGTGAGCACACACTTAACCCTTTAAAAATTCATCCCTTGAGACTGACATTTTGGATCATGACGCATCAGGGTTCTGAAGTCTATCTCCCAAATCAAAATACTATCCTTGCAAGTTCTAAATAGGTCAAATTTTCTCATTTCTGTGTTATTTTAAAGTGTTGGAAACTTAACACAACTTTTATATCTACCTCATATATGTATAAAATCTTTAATACAAATCCTTACCTAGCAGTCTCTGTAAAGCAATGCTAATGAAGCTGTGAGTTATATTTAGCATTGCAGGCCAATTTCCTCACATCTTTTAGGGCCACAGAGAACCACCTGTGTGACTGTGGCAGCAAGCCAGAAAACAACTGTATGATTTACGCCCACTAGTTTCCTATAAGCTGTGGGAGTGTAACCTTAACCACCATCTTCTTGCACAAAAGATCCTGAGAACCACTTTTTTCTTCTTCCCCAGAAAAGCACACTGAATGAAAAAAATTAAAATACTTCCTGCCTCCACATTCTTAGAGCCTGATAAGGATAGTATTTCTGTAGCAAAGCAGCTACTATTTTTCATGCAACTTAAGAAATGCTAACTGGATCAAGACTTTCTGTGCTACTGCTAAAACCTAACAGTGACAGCTCCATAAAGGTAGTTAGACACCTAAATCTCAGCAGTATTAGAGCAACTAAACATCCTAACAGTTCAGGATGTTTAATTTAGCTGTTATACTATAGTCAGTCTTACTGCAGAACTCAATTGCAGAGATGAAACAGTGCACTGCTACCCCAGACTGTTCACCTCCGCTAAAGGATTTGTTTGTGACATGTTACTTGCAGTAGGAGATAATTCATTTTATACACAGTTATAGACATGAATGGAGGAAGTGTTACAGAATTTAGTAAGGTAAACCCCCCTATAAACAGTTTTGTTTGTTTTTTTTTTCTGGAGAGAAAACACAACACTAAAAGGAAAAAAATAACACAGTAGACCATTTACAACAACACTAAAAGAAAAAAATAACACAGTAGACCATTTTCACTACTAGAATACCACTCAGGACAATGACTTGATAAGCACTTCTTAAAATCCCAAATATTTATAAAATGGTGGGTCAGAGTAATGCACAGGCCACCTGGGATATTAGGGATAGAGCTTCCTTTCAGCCTTTGGGCTGCAGTTGTGTGCGCACACAACATGCATCACAGCTAATGCTTCCATGCACAGTTTCTAGGGGGACATCTTCTTCTATGGTTACATAAGGGATCAACATTCTGTCTCTGATTTGCAAGATAAAAGCCCAATCATGAGCCTTTAAAATAAAATTTCCCCTCAAAAGACTCCAGCTGGCAGATTTACCCATCCTATGCTGCTTTTCGAAGACGTACAACTAATTATTTTACATATTACTTTTATGTGCTGTTCACTCTCCTATGATGTATTTATCACAGGAGCACAGCAAAGCCTTTTTCCTTCTGCAACCCTAATGTCTCCTCCTGCTCTTTTGTGGTTAGAAACTCAATAAATACAAATAGTTGTTCCAATATCAAGAAGAGCAAACAATATCAACGCTGCCCTTTAAATGCATCTAGTAAAAGGAGCTAGGTTTTAACACTATGAGGTCTTGGAAATGTGTTATAATTTCCTTCCCAGATCTACCAGTCAATTTTGCAAACTTGCATTCACATACTCTTCATTCCCACAATTAAACAATTTCTCATCTGAAAAGTCCTTGTACCCTTCTAAATTGTAGCCTGAAAAGCATCGAAACAAAAGGGAGGTTTCAGAAGCAGTTTCTGTCAGATAAAAAGTTAGATAGACCATATTCATCGCAAGCACATTGAGCAGGCGGAACTGTTTAAACCATCCCCAGCTGTCCTCAACATTTCTCAATGGTTTCTACTACTGTATTTTATCTGATTTTATCTCCTCTGGTTTTCCACTCAAGATACTTCCTTAGCTCATTTTACTCCCAGTACCATGTGTTTTCAGTAGTGGTACATAGACTGTTGCATTCAGCTCCTGTGCCCTAACACAACAGCACTGCTAAGCACAAGCTCCCCTCTTAGCGTAACAACTGGTTCCAGCTGGCTGGAGCTGGGGATCGCGGGAGACAGACGCTGCGCGCAGCTCTTCATGACACACTGCAGCTGCTGGTTCGCAGAGCATGGCTCCAGGAGGCACGCTGATCCCCATCCCTGGCAGGGAAAATTATCCCCAGCATTTTCTGCAGGCAGCAGGGCACCATTGCTCTGCTCTTACCTGGCGATCAGGAACCCAGAAATTCACATCTCTTACTAAGATGAGCTAGCTGCTCTTACAGGGAAAGAAAGAGAAAGCTGCAGCCCTTTCTGTTGAGTTTTCTGGAATGAGGCTTATCAGCTAATTCCATGAACTAGTGTGTGATAATTCTATTCAGTAAGGCTTTAGAGACTGTATGCTTAGCTTCTTTTTACCTTCTGTTCTCTCCCATCCCTCATTTCTGTGTGACTCCGTGTTTAAGTAATATCTGACAACTATATATGATAAAAAAATTTTTTTCTGTTCTCATAGCAGTGTAGCAGTAGGAAGGGGTTTCATCCAGCCAAAGGTGACTTTTGGTTTTATTTCCTGAGAGTGCATCATTTTTCCTCTTTTAGCCTTTTTAATACTGGTACAGGGATCTCACAGGAGAATGTCAGCTGTGAGATCTTATGGCTACTTATTTGCTGAAAGTAGGATTTGATGAGGGAAAGAGGGGTGGACACACCTTATAGCTGCTAGGTATATCTTATCACAACTGGGCTTCACCAGTGAGAAACAAAACCATTACGTCAGAACTAATGTGAGGATGGAAGAGGAGGAAGAGGAGGATGTCTGCCTCATTCCACAACCTGATTTCTTCTTTAATGTTTTTGGCTAGCTGTCAGGGTTGCATCTCACAAGGCAACTCTAATGTGCTGTATCTCTCTCATTCATTTGTACCCATGAACTGCACCTTCAGAAGATAAAAAGGTTGTTTGATAGTTTGTTTATTTCTTAGCTGTTCCCTCTATTTTCTCCACAGGGCAGTTGGGCTTAGATTCTGGTTAAGGATGCTCACTTCAGCTACATGATCCAAGAATTATGTATGGGATTTTTCTTACTCATGATTTCCTGTCTATGATTTAGCAGGTGTCATTTTTTTCCCTAAGAAAGGAACAAAATATATTTACTGAAATAGACATTTCCATTGTAGGAAATGGTACTGCCAGATTATAATGGTGCTTTATTGCTGAGAAACTTCAGGTTCCTGATGAAGATACCCACAGGCAAGAGAAAGACATGCACATAGCACATAATTTCAGAGATTTTGTAACAATTCTTCTGTTCTTTTAAAAAATTATTAATATTATGCAAGAAAAATAAGAGGAGGGAAGAGAGGAAGAGAGAGTAACATGCTAGTATTTGTCAGGCCTCAATACTTTTTTGTTGTTTATATTTTGTGTTTGTAGCATTGGGTCTTCATTAAGTCACATGGGTTTGTTAAGAAGGTCAGGTCATATGTTATCATTGTAAGCAGCTGTGATTGAACAGCAGTGGGTGTTTATAACTAATGGATATGTTATTATAGTAAGATACATTCTTAAAATGTAACTGTGGTATTTTTTCTTTAAAAGCACAGCTCCAGTGCTAGAGACCTAATTCCGTACCTTTAGTTCTGAATAAATCTTTGCTATTCCAAAGATCAAGCACTTAATACTCACAAACTGCCTTTCAAAATATTAATGTCAGGAGCCAAATAAATGGTTTTCTGCAATTCACAGACTCTCATACAAATCTAAGTTTTCACAAAGCTCCTTTTCTGATGTTCACAATCCAGCAGCTTTTTTGCTTATCTGCTTTTGCTATTTTTTTGTGCAGTAAGTTTTAGGTTTTTAATTCACTCTGGCTGCAGCAAGGAGAAAACTACCTGTATCATGACATTGAACTAGCAATGAGCAACAAATACCACAGCTTTAACTTGTAAAGTACTCATAATATTTTATGATGTTGTGCTAGCTTGAAGGTAGCTAAAATGTTTTGGTGAGAAAAACTAGATTACAGGCTGTGAAAGGGAAACGATGGTAATCTGCTTCACTCATAGGTTTGCTGAGACGTATAAGAACAAGAATACAAACATAGATAAGGGAGTTGCTCTCTGTCTGGGCTTTGGGCTGCATTTTTTCTTTCTAACTTAACCTGCCATCTCTCTAATTAATCCACCTGCCTCCTAACCCCCCTNAAGTGTGAGAGTCCTGTTTCCACAAGGCTGCATGTTTTAAGAACATGTTCTTTAACCTATAAATCACAGGTAGAGGTCTCAGATACTATTACAAAGCTGCATTCAATGATAGACTTCTTTGCTGTAACACATGCTTGATAAGCATGCTAATGGTCATTGAAAATGGTGGAGATGAATGGTTGGGGGGAAAAGCATTTTGCAGAATACACTCATCAGCAGATAGTAAGTAATGGGAATATGCCATCAAACCATACAGTATTTAAAAGAGCGTGGTTATATAAAAACTGAAGTTGTTTGATCAGTTTCGGAAGCCCCAGAACAGTCCTTGGTTTCTGCAATGAGCTGCAAGTTTTGCACCATGCACGGCCATGCTTTGTTAAAATGCTTTCTTCTTAAGCAGTACAATAGAAAATACAAACTGCATGTACAGTGAAAAACATTCGCTTGTAAATATCTCAGTGAAACATGAATTCATATTTCATTTCTAATACTCCATTTTATGCTGAAATAACCCACAAGTTCCACATAAAAACATTAGGCCTTTTCCAAGCTAAAGCAAAGGAAATTATTCAGAAATGTTTTCATGAATTCTAAATAGTTTTTCTATTCAAAAGTGTTCACACCCTTTTTGGTGATTAATCCCTGCACATTTGTGCTAATGGACATCTGCCCACACAAATGTTTAGTTTTTCACTAAGTGACAACTTATTTTATTTGCAAATAAGGTATGGGTGCCTCAATAGGGCACTTGCCATCATCCAGTCAAAGAGTAGGAGGGATGCCATGTGATTTAGCTTACTAATCTTATATAATGAGTTGTGAATAGGCAAAGATATAGTGGAATTAACAGTTCAGGAATACCACAAGTAGAAATGTGCTCTCACTGGGTGTTTGATACTCCAAACCATCAAAATAAAATTAGGCTTTTATGAAAATGGGAGAAGGGCTGCATAAAATAAAAACTAATATAAACTGTTACTGCTGTACTACCATAGCCTAGTTTCAGCCAGATCTAAAACCTGACATTGAAGTCTTAGAAGAGAACATAAAAAACATTAAAACAAAACAAAACAAAACAAAAAACTTCTGAAGTATATAAACAAAGCAAAGAAATGAGGAATTTATTTAACTAGATACACTGCAAGTATTAACTTGCAGGCACTCAAGGACACTACTGAAATTCTGAACAACACTTTCCAGGCTATTTATAATTGGTTTTATTTAATTCAGAAAAGTGGCCAAAACTCAACATATATCCTGCAGCTTTTGGCCTCAGAAATGAGCTGCAAGTGTTAGGAAATCAGGCTTCTGGTGGGTTTTTTTTGTTTGCAAGCTTCGCAGTATCTCAGAGCTGTTTTCTTAGCTATTGATTTTTCAGGTGAGACTGATATTTAACCAACAGCTTCAGGAAAGTGCTTGTCTATTTAATTTGCCACCCTTACCTGAGTAGGATCTCTTGAGATGCAGCATGTAAGACCTCTCCAGCATGCCTTGTTTACCTTAAAGAGAAGCATAAGAGAAGAACATTGCAATGACAAGAAACAGTACTCTGTTCTGTCGAAGTGTCTCAGCTGTACTATGACTTAACGAAAATATTGAAAACCAATAATTCTGACAAACATTAATTTTCTTTGAGGAGGTGCAACTGCTTAAATTAAAGTAAGTTCTACCTACTCAAATATGACTTCCCTGCTAGTTTGTTTGCATGGTGGTATGGGCCAGGAACCTCTCTGCACACATATAGCCAGAAAAAGAAATCTGTCTGTCCCTAAGGAGGTGGATATCTCTGTTTCTATATAGAACGATTCAAACTTACAGGAAACCAGCAAAACAGCATTGACCACTGTGCCAGTCCAGGGGCACAGGAAAAAAGCTGACTGCCTGCTCTCTAATTTTTGATAGTTTTTACAAGAAAGAAAGATTTTAAGGAGAAACTTGGAAAGTGGTACTGGTGGCCAGACACCTCTAACAATTTTCCCCTTGGAGTGATGAATAATTATTTGAATTAAATGCCTTAAAACTTACTTGATCAACAGGATTGGATATTAGGGACAAATTCTTTATTGAAAAAGTAGTCTGACTTTGGCATAGGCTGCCCAGAGAGGTGGTAGAGTCACCATCCCTGGAGATGTCCAAAAAACTTGTAGACATGGCACTGGGAGACATAATTTAATGGCCATGGTAGTGCTAGGTCAACTGGCAAGTTCAAATCATTTCTGCTTCAGTTTGTCTTGACTTCAGATTGTTCTGAACAAATGCATGCTCTGTCTAATCCATGGAAAATGACCCTGTCTAACCGAAGATTTAGTTTCAATGATTCAACATCTTTGGAAGGAAAAGTATCTTTTTCATTAACACTTAATCACAGAATTTTCAGCTGTAATTCTGCATTTACTGGAAATAACACCTTTAAAACTTACAACTTTCAGTGACTATCTGTCAAGGAGTAATTCTTTTTTTGAAACACATCAGATCTCTAAAAATTTATATGCTTGAACTGTTGCCTTATAGATACTCTAGTACCATTTAATTGCATTCTTGATTGATTTCAGATGTCAGGAGAGGTCAGGCCTAATCAGTACTTAGATGGGCAAACTCCCACGAAACCTGACACAGAGCAGGTTGCAGTGGTCCACCATACGGGATTCACACTCCATGGCTGCCTCTCAGCAAGGGCCAGTAAATAGAACTTTCCATTCCAAGAATTTGACAGCTTGTAGTCTCTGCTGCTCTTTGTTATTGTTGGGATTTTAGCTGTCATACCTTAATCAAAATTCCATTGAGAAATTACAGCAGGCCTAATTCTGCCCATTACTTTAGTGGAAGCAGAAAGAAATTATAAACCATTATAAACCAAACAGTTTCTACATATTTTCATTTTGATAGATACTCTGCCTTCTGTCCTCAGTCATTGGGTAGTGTGATGTTCCTTTAAATGTCTCTTTCTTCTGCCCTGGAGGCAATCACAGTTGTGTGATAGATTAATTTGTCTCTGCCATATACAGCATATGATGTGCTTATGTCACTGCTTGAGAAGTTCTAGGCTATTATGTCAACACCACTGCTGCTATTGTGGACACAATATTCTCCCAGTCTGCAGCAGCACAGTAAGCTCAATTTCAATTGTGGCAGAGAAGAACCACTAACAAAAGCTCAGAGAAAGCAAAGGCTCAATTACTATTCAGCCTGCCTGAATATGTCAGCAACATTTGCAATATTCTACTCAATATATTTAGTGTTCAAGTTGGTGGGTTGTTTTGTTTGTCTTCACCTCTGTAAAGCTGCTTTCAGCATGTGCCTCTTTCATACACTTACATTAACATCCAGTAATGGCTAGTATTGTTTAACAGGCAAAACGGATGCTGGTCTAACCCAGCACGTCTGCTTTGTGTTACAGTCCTATCCACAACAAGAGCTGGACTTGCATTTTTCTCACTTCTCTTTTTGCCAACCCTCATTTTGGTGGGCGTTCTATGTAAGCCACTTCTTTTTCTTCCTGTCCTCTGCACAAACCCAGCATTGTGTAATATGCAATGAGGAACATGGGTAGCACGGACTGCTTCTGTGTAGACAAGTCACTATAGTTCTCTTGTTCATTAAAAGCTCCTATTGACTTGAAATCAGTTCCACAGGGCTTTGTGATAACAGAAGTTTGCCTAGAGACAATTTGGCTGAATTTTGTTTTCAGACTTCAAAGAATGTTGTACTTGTACATGTAGTTCAGACAGAATTATTGATAAAGTTGTAGTGAGATTAACAAAAAGTGCTGCTGGGGCCACAGCTGTAAACTCTGAACCTGTGATATGTTACGGAACATTCAGTTTCATATCTGATCTTTACAGTTCTTCAAATCTTTATGAACTTTTGACCAAATTCACGTAAGCATTGTTTGTTTTCATTTTGCTGCCTGTTTTAGGATTTCAAATTTTACATTGACATTTATGAGTAGATCTTTTACTACAGGAACTTCATCTTGAGGATGCTCATCACAGTCAAAAAAAACCAAATAAGATCTTTAAGATGAAAGAACAAACATTGCCCTTGTGTTTTATTACCTTTATTATAAATAATACTATGTATATTACCTATGCAAACCATTGCCATTTTCTGAGAAGCTGATCTTTGTGGAACTAAGTAATTTTCCATGCCTGAATTTTAGTTTGTAAGTAGTTTTGGCCAGATTAGATGGCATTTTACCTGGTGAAACGGATTCAGCACTTGATACAACAGTAAAATCTGAACAAGTGGAATGGGGAGAGAGCAGGACTAAATTTCTTTAAAAATTAATTTTGAAAATGAAAATGTTAGGTATTTCAAAGACAATGAAATGGTACTTGAGAACTCTTTTGAAAAGTTCTTAAACTGGGTGTGTACTCACACCAGCTTTTTTCCTAGGAAAAAAAGTGTTTCCAGAAATAACAAAAGAGGGGAAAAAAAATCTTATAAAGACTACTCATACATCATCAGATGACTGGTTCAGATGATTAGCAGAATTCCAGCTAGAAAAATGTGATTTACCTTTCCTGCTGTGGAGAAGATGAAGTTAGGAGCCTCCTTAGAATAAATACCACAAAGCATTTGCTACAGCTGAAGTGAAGAGGGATGGGGAGTAAGTTAGGACAGGAATCTTCTTGGGTTCTATTATCACAGAAGATTTTAACTGTGAAGTCCTGCTTGATTGGATAGTTTTAAGAGAACAATTTATTGTAACAGTCAGACAGTTCACAAAGTTTCTCCTGTGATGATATATCTTCATTTATTTGAATATTTCTAAGTAAAAAAATTTGGTTTGGGACCAATTTTTACCCCCAAACAAGTTTTAAACATAAAACCTTCCTTTCAAAAATCTTTAAAATTCCCTTCTACCACAACCTATATTCTAATATTGAAGTAGCACTTTTAATGAGATATATTATGGTTCACATTAAAATTTAGACAGCATAACATATTCAAATGAGGCTGACAGCTCATGAAATAGTTGGATTGTGGATAGTTAACTTTTGGAAAGCCTGGGGGAAGATCATGTTGTTCTTGCTGTTTACTCTTTCAGTCTGCCCCTATTTTTCACAACACTGGTGTAAATGAACAACTCACCTGGAGCCTCTGTGCTCTCACAAGCATGAGGGAGATGCTGGGGACAGCCCTCACATAGGCCACAGAAAGAATGAATCCCAAGACTCTTTCTACTACATGGTGAGGGGAAAATAATAGGGGGGAACAGAATCTGGCCTCTGATAATTTTAGGCATTTTAACAGAAGGAGACTAAAGAATTTTCATGCCCCTGATTTATAATCAGGTAAAACAGCTTTTTGCTCTTTCCTCTGGATGCTTCACTCTTTGATCCTAACACATATAGGCACATGTGACTTAAGACGCACATTTCCAGTCCCCTGAACAACAGCACTACAAATAGCATCTTAAGCCCCCTCTTATAATGTCATTATCAGAAATCTTGTGTGACCTCTTGTATGCCATCAAACTACTCTGTCAATATCCAAAACCATTAGCAAGCTGCTAATTTTGCATACAAAAATTCCATTCGTTTTGAGTCAGAACTGTCTTCTGTTTGCAAAGGAGACATTGTGGAAAAGCAAATCAAGGTCTTCAGCAATAGCTTTCTTCTTCCTGGTCATTCATGTAGTCTATTAGTCTGAACTCTTACTGTGGAAGCCTGGCAAAGATAGTGGGATGAAGAAAAAAACCCAGCATCCATGTGTAGCACTTCTCAGATGAAGTATAATTAAATGTTTCGTTAGTTCTCCCTAAGATGCACGTAGTTCGGCACTCATCTGAGACAGCTCCTAGTTATCTCAAGTTAGGAGTGATTATCAGCACCATTTACTAACAGGCAATCCTATCAATGTTTGTGAAAGTTGAGTTGGAGGAAGATGAAACTCCCCTCTATGTTGCAGTGAGCAGTGCTTCAATGAGATGTTGCTGGGTTTATTTTCTCTGTGTAACTCCTGTTTTTGCAGACTGAAGCAGGCAGATGACCCAGCAAATGGTTTACAAATACCAGTCACTTTGCAGCACATCAGCGGATTTTCCATATGTCTGCCACAGCTGCCATGCAAATTCAAGAGCTCCCCAGTTGGAGTCTACTGCTTCTGTCCTAGGGCACTGCATCACTTTGAACCTTCTGTGACTATAACTGAGCTTAAGTGGGCCAAAAGTCACCAAGTCACAAAAAAACATACAAGAAGGAAAGTCTCAAACACCTTCTCTCCTAGAAAAAGAAGTTACAAAGCAACAACTGTGGCCTAGAGAATAATGCAAGGTTTGTCTCAGACAAAAAAAAAAAATTAGTGTAAGGATTGCAAAATATCACTAGGGAAATAGACAATGCCTGTAATACACATCCTTGGAAAACAACGCATTTCCTCCCATAATGAATTAAATTCTAGATAAATTCCTATGAGAATAAACCCTCATCAAGGTAAGCAAACAAATTCCAGTCTGAAAAGAGTATAGACTTTGGCATTTTGTGTCTGTTCATATATCTAGTAATGAAGATGTAACACAAGACTCTCTGGGTGGTGCAATGGAGGGGAAGGAAAAAACGTTTTGTTGTGTTTCAGCTGCAAAAGACAGTGTAACTTGTGTCTGTGAAACGCTGCTCCATTTAGATTTAGTTTTTATTTTATACTTATAAAAAGAGCAAATACTACTAAGAAGCTTCTTTAAGAAGTTGATAATCAGATACAGTTTATAATATAAACCATAAAATCCAAAGCAACTATTGAAAAAGGCTCTGGTACAACAATTGCTTTGGTTTGTCCTAGACAAAAGCAAAATGTACTGCAATGACACATCGAACAGACTGTTATAGAATGCAGCATGCAATGCTAACCAATTATTCTTTTACATATGCAAATCCTAAAGCCCCTTTTCTGTGTGCTGATGGTATGTGCTTTTCTCACACACCTATGGAGTGGTTAAGACCAATGGTTTTCACTTTTTGCCATTTGAAATACATCGCAAAAAATAGTGCCTCATTACCACATTCTCAGTAATTGATTTTGTTCATACTGTGCAAAGATCACATCAGTGCTGTGGAATTTGTGTTTATTCAAAATGGAGTAGACACACATTCTCCTCTTTCACTTGTTAACACAGATATTAGGAGAGGAGTTAGTTTTCACAATAATGTCAGGACTAATGCAAATATTTAAATCTATTCTTTCACACTGACAATTTGATACATTTTTGCTGGTTTGGATGAGAAAGTAAGAGCCTCCACAAAGGAATCAAGATGTTTCTGAGAGTGCAGGGTAGTACTGACAAGAACTAGTCAGTCTTAGATGTGCGGGTCATCAGATCCTGCAGCAGTCACAGTGGAGTGTTTCCTGTGGAAGCAGTGATCTGTTCCAGATGGGAATTTGCTGATTTGGGTGATCTAAATCAGTAGCATCTGCACTGTGTATGAGTGCACATCATATTCAGCAGCGAACAAATTCAAGCTGACAAACATCCTTAAATACCAGTAAAGGTAATTTCCTGTAAGCTTCCCAGCAACTATGCCAAGCATACTGAGCAATCATGAAAGAGTGTGATAGCCACCCAAACATAACATGTTGCAAAAACTATGAGGAGCAGTTCCTTAACTCGCATTCTCCTACAGTTACTAGGCTGAGCTGGTGGTGCAGGGAGGGGTAAATTGCTGGACATCATGGTTAGAGGTTGCCTGTTCCTCATCTGAAATCCTGTTGTGAAGGATTGTGTCGGAGCTGCCAGGCAGGTGAAATGGGAGAAAAAGGGTCTAGAGACTCAAGAGATTGCAGATTACTTCTGCAGACCTAATGTGCTTGCACCTTGGGGCACACGAAAAATGCAAGTGGCCAGAATTCCATGTTGACACTAAAGACTTACTGAAAGTATCTGTGTGAAGTTAAGCTAACTGGCTGTGCACTGTATGTGCAGCAGTTTTACATAATGCTTTTTCGCAGCCACACAAAACTGTGTTGTCTTACTAGGAAATAAATAGCCCACGGTGGCTTAGGACCACCCACAGTTTTATGTCTGTCCCTAATGTTGTGCTGTCAGTGTCTCAGTATTTCGTGCTTGCCTCATGCCATAAACCCATCTGATTATGCCTTGTGGCAGTGACTCAAAGGATGAGCACAGAAAACCCTCGCAGCTTCCTCTCCCTGTGCTGCAGAGCAGGCATGCCAGAGACTATCTCCCACTCTACGATTGTGCTGTGCCAGATTTGAAGCAGCAGGCATAATCGTGCTGCTCACACATGTGAGGGAGGATACCTCATACAGTGCATAGAGAAGTCCTCAGAAAACTAGAGGACAGCTTTGAAGCTGACAATGTGATGCTTCTGCCAAGTATGATATATTCTGATGATATGGAAAGATATAGGGGATGGTGAGAGTTTTCAGGGACACTTATGAAGGACTCTGGATGGTCTGGCTTGAACCAGCTGGCTGCTGGTCACTTTTATTTTTTCTCAGTGGATTTTCTACACCCAAGCCTGAGTTTCACTACTAACACACAGCTGCTGTGTGCTGAGCTACAGCAGACATAAACTGAATTGAAACAAAGGTTTGAACCTGACCTAACACTATAGTATAGATTTAGCGATGCCTCTAATATGGCTTATAGCCTGAGCAGAAAATAATTCAGTGTGCATTTGAAGTTTTTCAGCTTTAATAAAGCAGCTTTGTCTTTTGGGTCTGAGCATGACTAAAACTGACCTTGATTACATGCTGGAATTCATTGAACACTATAAGATGATCTTCACTTAAAGTATGCATACAGGCTAGGAGCATTTAACAAGAATTTTAAGCATAATGAGCTTTAACAATTTGCTAAATTAATTGGTTTTTACTTAACTTATTTGTTTATTTTAGTCTATTTTCATCATATTGTTTTCTCCAATTTATTAATTACTTAAGGATGTTAGACAGATGTTTTCAAACAATACATTGTGCATACCAAAACCATATTCTGTATAGATTCTTTAGTAATCACTTGAGCAGCCACTTGCAGGAACACAGTAAATTATGTGAACATCATCTCTCTGATTTCTTTTTCCCATATTCTCACTAGAGGGAGGTGTAAGTTCTTTAGAGCGACTTGTTTTGAAAAGGTTTGTGTTTGGTGAATTTGTTTTTCCCAAGCATCACAGAAGCATGGTTTGGTTTCTTTTGTTGCTGTGTGGGTCTTCTGAATTAAAAAAATCAATGTGCACAGGAAGCAATAAATAAGATGTTCAAACCTAGGGAAGATAATTTCATGTCCAGGTGATGCCACTGAATTTTTTTATTTCAATTTTTACTTCATCCGCAGTAAGCAAATTTGACAGACATCACTTCTATCTCATAATCTTCGTGGGAATTGTTTGACTTTAGTATGTTAAGCTGCAAAGACAGATCCTGAATCTAAATTGGACTGAAAGTTTATGGGAAATTAGTGAGATACTCAAGGATTTATAACTATTTTCCAGTTGCTGTGGTCCTCAAAAATAATGACTGAAGGTATTAATTCATTTTGAGAAATAGTAAATGTGATTTCAGTAAATAAGTACTCAAGCATATGTTGTGAAATCAAACCTTAAGTAGACTTTCTGCTAACATTTATGCAAGTCTTATGGAAAGTCTTATAATGTAATGAAGAAGAATGTGGCTAATTCATGTGATGTTTGAGCAGAGTTTTGAACACATATACTCTTTATTCGCCTTGTTCCAATCCTGAGCCTGCTAAGGTTGCATTGCTAAGTAACCACTACTTCTGAGAAAGGCAAAGAGTCTGCACAAAGGATCAGCATCTGTTCCCTGCAACTTGCATGCTAGTCATCCCTCATCAGGTCTTAGAGTGCTCAGGATGTCCAGCTGGCTATCAACATGCAAGGTGCAGTCCACAGCTTATGGATTTATCTGAGTCAAAAGGGATAAATAGAAGAAGAAACGAGTGAGAAAAAGGTAAAACTTGTAGATCAGGCTCTGATACATAGTCTTAAATATATAATGCAAGTATATAGATTGTCTTAATTTTCTAAACCTGCAACTCCAGCCCCAAAACTTCTCTTTTAAAGTAAAATCTTTACAGGAGCAAGACTGTCTAATTTCAGTGAAGTCATCCTGCCAGTGAGTCAAAGAGATGCAGAAGCTCCTGAGGGCTGTGAGAAGGCCCCAGTCTGCCAACAGCCTTTGGCATAGCAAAGATAACTTGCAGCTCATTTTATTTTGTAGCTGTGGATGAGCCCTGCAACTTGTTCTCCTTCATCTATTTGTTGACCTTCTTCTCCAGAGTATGTGTGCACTGCCTGGGTTCTAAGCAACTGAAAGCAAGCTATAAGCCCATGCCAAAACAGTACGTCTCCCAATAAAACCTTTCAGTTGAGGTGTGGCGTGATGTTAACCACAGCAGATCTACGGTTGGCCAACAGTGAACCAGAGCTTACCTTCACATAATTTTATACCAAGAGGGAAAATAGGCAGCAGGGCTTTATATTTCTGGGTGAAAGATGGCAAAGGAATTTTTTGTAGCATAATTTACAGAAACCAGCTTTACATATATGTGGGAAAAAAAGGAGAACTTTCTTCTTTTTTTGACCTTTCCAGCAATGCCTCAAGCACCTTTACAGCAGACTATCCCCACTCAAGTGCTTTCATCAGGCAAAACCACACAAATGCCAGCTCTACAGGAGAGGAAATGGTAAGACTTGTACCTTTCTACCTCTGCTGTAACAAATACACAGGGCTGTGACTGTCACATGTTCATACAGATAAAAAACACTACTAAATATGAACACAAGCCCAAAACACTTCTCACCACAGACCACAAACACCTCCTTCACCACGACATGAAAAAGTAGCTTTATTGCATTATCTCTCAACTTCCCAGGCTAGGTTTTCCTCCTTCATCATCTCACCCTTATTTTGTGCTCAGCTTTGGGTTTTCCACAGAGCATAAATTCCTAATGCTGCAGAACCCACCAGACGCTGACCAGCTACTGCCCAACCCAATTGCAGACCCACCAGAATTAATTAAAAGATTCCTATTTCTGGCTGTACATGCATGAGTAGACCTGGTCTGTAATCCAGCTGGCATACAGTCAAAGATCTATGCCATGCGACTCTCTTTGAAGATACTTCAGAAGAATCGAGTGCGGGTAGCAAGTTTCACTCTCAGCTTTCAGACCAACGCTAAAGGTTACACTGCAACAGTTCTACCTTGCTGGGTTATTCAAGTCCATACAAAGTTAACCTCACTCAACTGGCAGTCAGACAATCTGGAGGCCATTTGTGTGATAAATATGCTAATAATTCATAGATTTCAGTCATTTTAACCAGTTCCAATTTTCTGATGTGACCTTATCCATTTCAGCAAGGATTAGCACTGTTACCCAGAAACTCCAGCTTATTACCATTAGCTCAAAATAACAGAACAACATTTATTTACCATGAAGATACAGGAGTGATTCAGATACAGGAGTGATTCCCCCCCAGTCTCCCTCTTTTTTTTTTTTTCTGTAGAATGTGTGTGTGTGTGGGGGGGGTGTGCTTAAGAAATACATACATAATTTTTAAACTAAACCACTGGATTTTCAAATGTATTTTTTTTTAGTTTTAATGGAACTACATAAATTGATTGAAATATCCATGTCAAGAAGAAACAATGATAAACAGTGCTTATCTGAAAATCAGGATTTTGTCAAAATATCAGTTCCAGTAGCTGCAGATGAATTTTTCTTTAGTGAAACAAATTAACTTCAGTTGGGGATGTTTCTAACTTACTTTCTTGTGGTAGTAAAGACTGCAGCTTTCCTCCTGAGCTAGGAAAATCCCTTCTCAACATACACTAAGAACTACATTTAAACAATGATTCTTCCTCTCTGTGAAAAGCCATCCGCTACTGCTATATGCCAACATACCAAAATCCTCACTCACAATAGATGGCAAGCACAGCAGCTATTCTACTGTAGACTAGCTTTCATTAGGCAGCTGAAAAATGCAAGGAAGTAGTTAGTCAGGAAAGAAGCTCTGCCTCGCTTCTGTGACAGACTGCCATGATGTATCTATTTTGTCCAAGCCTGCAGTCACAATTTCTTTCCCTCCATCTGGTATCAATATTTAGTACTTTTGATGCCACTATTTCAAATTAATTCACTTAGGCTATTTAAATACTCAGGTGTTCCTTGCCCCTGATACATTCTGAAGGAAATGGCATATCTCAACCTTTCATCTACTTGTGTTTTTTTAATGACAAAACAACTAGTTAGGATTTTTGGGGTTGGTTTTTTGTTTGTTTTTGTGGGTTTTTTTTATGGTGATTGGGACAATAGCAGTCTTGATCACCAATTTAGGTATTTAATAAGAGTTATTATATCCTTGTTACTCTCAGCACCAAAATGATTTAATGGGGGCTCCACTTCCCTGTTGATGCAAATGTGAATACATAGCTTTGGAGTTTGCTTCCTTTGACAAAGTGTAATCACCTTCAACAAAAGAATGGCTGTGTTGCTCTGAGAATTTGTCTCTGACTTTTCAGATTTGCCAGTCTTTGTGAGTCCAGTGATTACCTTCGGGCTCTTAAGAAAAGGCTACAGTAGTGTCAGTGGATGTAAGAAAGTTGAAGGAACTCTTTGTCTGTAAGAAAGAGGAAGTATTTTGCTTGAGCTTTAAATGTTGTCAGCAGCAGTTCATTTGTTCCACATTGTTGCTGAGGTAACCTCTAAAAATAATTGATATTAGTAACACTTCTAAGTAGAAACCGTGTTGCAACACCATATAACTGTCTTTCCATCCAAAGTTTATTACTGCTTAATACATTTGCTGTCAAACTGGTTCAGAGAGGAAGACGGCTAAATGGAAACTTTCTCAAGATGGTTTTATTTCCATCTGAAAAACATCCATACAAAACCATGTAAGTGCCAAATCTGTTGTGAAGCTCAGCTGGGCTTCTTATAGAGGAGTTTTACAGCTGTAGAATGCCATCTGTGAAAACCAAATTCTGCTCCTGAAGCCCTGCTTTATTACACTAAGCATTGCTTTTCTCTCATTGCCCCAGCTAGCTATGTCTGTCCCTCCTCTTTTCCCCCTGCATTGCCTGTAAGCTACCGTCTACAGAGGGTGTTAAGAGCCTGCTAACATACTCGTGCTGTGACTAGCTTCTCTGCAAAGATTTTTGTAAAAAAAAAAGTCTTTTGTAGTGGTAGTCAATCACAGATGAGTTGAGATGAGATGGAAAAACCTTAAATCTTTAGGAATGACACCAGTTCTAGAAGGGGTCCAGTCTAGATGAAGTTGTAATGCCCTGCTTTGAGGAGGAAGAATTTAAATAAAAAGAAAACTGACAAACAAAGTATGAAGATGGGTTAAAAGAAAATAGGCAACACTCAGAGTTACAAACTTTTAATGTAACATTCACATTAAAAAAAAAACCAAAAAACTCTTCCAAAGCACAATTTGCTTTCACAGACTGCTTTATAAGCAGTAAAACACACCCTTACAGAACTATTGTGAAAAACAAAGAAAGCCAGAGTAACCAGAGGCCTTTAAGAAAGGAAACTGTCCAGTTTGAAGTTCTGCAGGAACTGGATCTCAGGGAGAACAGAAAGAGGAGGGTGGAGGTATATATTTGACTATTTTACTGAATGCTTACTATTTTATCCAGCAACCTTTCTAAAATAAAAAAGGCAAGAGCAGGGAATAAAAAATCCACAAGTGGTATGAAGGCATGAATGCTCCTTGCTATAAATGCCAGTGAGAGGGGAAGCTGAGTATGTGCGACACTGTGGTAAGGAGGCAGCCCTTAAATCTCTCCCACTATCTACACTGAGAAGTTAAAATTCAATCCTATGCCCTACATTATGCCTGAAAGGAAGAGCAAATGTAAGAGGAGGGGAAGGTAGTTTAGAATAACATTATTCTAAGGGACCAAGACACATATCTGCCTTTTGATTTCGCATCAGCATTAGACTTAGAATGCAGACTTTATATATTTTTCAGCCTTAATCTTGACTAAAATATAGCCCAGTCATGCAAAGAATACAAGGTGAAAATGAGGTTCACTTTGCAAACTGTTCTGAAAATTCTTTCTGCTGCCAAAATGAAGCTATCCTACATGCTGCATCAAAGTCGTTCTGTAGGTCTGAACCAGACAAAAAATTTTTTTATTTCAGTTGTATTTTCCTGGCTGTGTCTTACAGTTCTTAAGATTTTTTTTTTTTTTACTGATTATAATTTTCCTTAGCAGATTGTGAAGCACAGCTGGATAAGAAAAATAAACAATTTTGAAAGTATCATTTGTTTTCATGCTTGAAAGGGCAACTTCAGCTGGAGTATTTTTTGTGCATGTATATGCAAGCATAATCAGCATTTCTTCTGGTGACTTAGTATTATACTGCTTTTTTAATTTTTTTTAAATGGTTGATGAAATAATCTTAATTAGATGACTTGCTTTAGCATCTGCTGCTGTTGTCATTTCATTTTCAGTATTTTCATTTGGTGAAAAGATTTTTCCTTTCTGTCTTGTAAAACAATATAATATCTGTGTGCACATATGTAATTACAGAGTGTATACATGTAATTTTAGTACAGTCTGTTCCTTCAGCTGTGCTTGGGTAACCTGGTAAGCTTCATTGCCTTGTGTCTGCATGATCATGATGCACAGCATGGGGGAACTTTTGTAATGTGACAAGAGCTTTGAAATCTCACATTTGTTTGTGGACATTTAAATTAAAAAAAAAAATAAATAAAAGCCCTCATCTTGACACCAGCAAAGAGCTGTTTGTAAACGACAAAAATTCTTTAAAATAAACACTAAGTGGTGAATGGGACAACAGTCTACTGCAAGTGTAAGGAGAATTACTGTAAGACCTACTGTGAGTAGGTCAATATTTAGAACTTTAAAACTGCTTCCTGTTATTCTACTGGCTTACTTTCAACCATCTTTAGACTCGGTCATCTGCTGAAAAGTTTCCATTTGTGTGAAACTTTAAGTTTTCATTAAGAGCTACTCACAGTCCAGCAGCACTCATCAGAAACAAGTCTAGGAGCTGAATACCAGAGAAACCAATAAGGTGGAAGGCAAGAGGCTGAGATTATTACATACATTAAGAGAGAGTTAACCACTGTCTTCTGACAAGTAAGTAGCAAACAGATGAAAAAATGTATCACATACACTCTACTGAGGATCTGAATCTCCCTTTCTGTATAGTAAGAAGCATCTGCTTTACTCCTCTAAACTTCTAAGTTAATAAATTAATTAAAACATAACATCTTACTGTGTCCTGACTTGCAGAGACTGTACAGAAACAGGAAAAAAAACAAACCCTTCGTATTAGCATATGATTTATTCCACACCACTCCTCAGAAAACTCTAGATGGCATTTCTTCAAGAAAGGGAATTTTTTTGTTTACTTTTTTTTTTTTTTTTAAACATCTGCAGGGTATAAATCAAGTGGACTCTAACAGTGGGAACTCTGCTTTTCCACTGGCTTCCTTTCAAATGTTAAACTAGATCGTGTAGAATTGTTTGGGTTTGAAAAGGACCTTTAAGATCAATGGAGTCAGATGATATATAGAGTCACTCTTAGGTGTGAAGGGTAATCCTTTTAAGGGCAAAAGTTCCTCATAGATTTCAACAGAACTTGAGTCTGACTGCTGATGAAATATCAGCTTCAATAACTATAAAGCTGCACTGGGAAATTTGTTGTGCTCAGGCAGAAATGATATTAAAACAAATCAACTAAGTCCAAACTAAAATCCTTTTAACACAGTTAGTCTGAAGGCTGCGTTATTACATAATTGGAAACGGCTGCTTTTCACATGGTGCTGCCTTCTTCCTTTCTGAAAGAAACATGTTATATTGCAGGCTTGCCATTCACACTGTTTGCACCAGCAAGTCGTGAAAACAGCTCAGCTGTGAACATCATCCCTTCCTCTTTAATTTAACTTCGAGGCAGTTCACTACCTGTTTTTATCTTATCTGCATATAGTAGCTACTTGTAGCAATGTTTTGTAACTACTTGTTAAACAAAACAAGTTTCCAAACTGAAAACATTGGGTTTGTTATCTTCTCCACAGATGCATACTAGTGAGAGATGGGGTTTTTGGGTGGAGTTCAGTTTTGTTTGTTGTTGTCTATGGATTACATAGCTCTTAGATGAGTACTGGCATTAAGTATGTGACATTCATTTCCTCACAAGACGAGAGTTTCAGGTGGCTGATGTAGACCTTGCCATCTTATTATTAAACAAGCTTACTGAAGAGTAGTGTAGACATCAGTACAGACTGTGAAAGACTTTTCAAGACTTCAAACAAATTTTTGTTACTAATATTAAGCACACACTTAGGAAATCTGTGAGCTCTGTGCTGCTCTGAACAATGCTACATGCTGGAATAAATGCTGTGGATCTACTGGTCAAATAGATTGAAGGTATCAGTCTGTGTTTTCACCATTTGTTCAGACATCTAAAAATAGGCTCAGTTGTTCCTGGACCCCTCACACAACACTGTCTCTCCCTCTTCAGGAAAATAGCAAGTCTCTGAATATCCACTTAGAGAACATGCACACATCTCAATCTTACTGACTAGGGATCACCATCATGATCACTATCAGGATTGCCATTGCCACTTGGAAGCTGGGAAACCTTTAGCCTGTAAGTCCAGACTGAGAGACAGTAAATAAAGAAAATGAGAGAACAGGACATGACATGTTTTGCTGTATGTAATCTTCACCTCAGCGAACAAATAGCAGAGGCATGTGGCTATCCAGGAGGAGGAAGTGCACTGGGAGAGATGGAAGAGAACAGAGCAAAGCTCTGCACAAAACACATTGCTTCACAATACATTTTCTTTGCATTACACAAATCTAAACCCTATCCTAGGATTGTAGGCTTTGATTTGGAGGGGTTTTGTGTTTCCTTGGGTTGTTTTCCTTAATCAAACTGAATAGGTGCAAAAACGTGGTTCTTGTTTTCTGAAGGAGTAGCTGAAATTCTTGAAACATTATTACTACAAGATTTCATGGAAGAGAAAGTTGAGACTTGATAGTAAAGTATGTTTTCTTCCATTTTGGTTTGTTGAACTGACCACAAATGCAATTCCAAGTGTAATCTAAGCATTCCAGGGTTGCACATGGTGAGTGGTAAATCTCCCAAGTTTGAAACAATGATGAATTTTTAATAGAAGAAAAGATAATCATCACATAAGTGGCAAAAAGGTCTTATGACAAAAGGGAAAAAATCCATAGAGTTTAATCAATTTCTGAGATAGTAATTAACCAGAATATCTAAGAGTATGTTACAAGTTCTCAATGGAGCAGTTACTCATGTGATTCTCTATCAATACATGGTGTTTTTCATGGTACTTTGGCACAAAGTAAAATATATCTGTAATGAATTTTGTGACACTTGCCACAGAGTTTGTATACAGCCTGTGTAAAGGTATGGTATAATCTATTTTCACAGTCCTGGCAAGAAAGTGTCATCTCTCTGACAGTGGATTCTTTCCACTTTTTCATACAAAGACTTTCTTGATTCCTAGAAATGTGAATGAGCTACATATATACAAACATACATATAATGTGCTACATTATATGTATCAGGGAGTCACAGGCACACTAAATTAGTCCCTAACATTAGACAAATAGAAGGTGCTCTGGTTTGGTATATTCATTTTTGTCAAAATCACAGTGCTATGCTAGTAAAACAAACTGATCACAACACAACTTGAATCTTAATGCATTTTGTGTGCTGGCATTTCTTATTGATTATTTCAGACATTTTTTCTTTCTATCTGAGCTTCTTTCCTAGCCCAAAGACACCTAGAGTGAACTCATAAGATAAGTAAAATATCTATCACGCAAAGCCAGTAACGGTCTTTCAAGCAGTAAAATGATCACATTATACATTATCATGATTTTGTTAGGCAACACTTAGGCATCTAAATGTTAGGACCAGTCATTTGTCATGGTGGGTTTAAAATGGCATGCTCATATTTAGGTTTGTCCTTTTGCTGTTTCCAGTTGTCAGCACATAATGTCTGAACAATCTGAATTTATGTCTGAACAATCTAAATTTCTCCCCATTCTCTGTGTGCTGAAGAAGACTTCAACTGTGAATTAGTTTTTAAGCATTAGAAGTTAAAATAGGAAAACTTGTTTCTAATAAGTAAGTGACTGTTAGGGATTTTTTCTTAGTGACAATGACATACTGAGAAGTTTGAGAAGTCTGAAGAAAGTAGTGAGCACTTACTCAAACAGGCATTCTGCCTCTGCTTTCATGAAACATCACTCCTATGATCCGTAGGAGAAAGTAATGTGCTGCTTCAAGAGGGACAAACTAAGAAGACCTTAAACTGAGGATAACAAAATCTACACATGTAGATTACTTGTATTGCAGTATTACTTGTACCAGAATCTCTAAGTGGCTAAGGGTAATGAGAAAATGGTTTTCAGGAATGTGATAGAGAAAACTTTGCCAATGAAACAAGAATGAAAACCTTGTATTTCCTGAATATTTAAATGTTCCTGGTGTTCTTGGTTTTGACAGCTTGGTACAAGTGGGCTGCAGTCTTTGTTCAACTTGTGTGATCATCTGTTCTCATTAATAACCACAGACTTGGGAGCACTATGCACCTCCTAGCCCTGGTTGCATGCAGCATATTGCATTTTGCAGACATCCTGTATGTCTTTCTTTCTACAGCCTTTTAGGAATGACAAGAGATCTTCAGTAGCTAGGTGGAAATCTTCACTTGTCCAGGGCAGAAGAAAGGATAGGTAGTGTTTCTTCTGCTTCAGAAATGAGAGTTATCTGTCTATTGTCTAACCAATACTTCCTGCAAGGTGGCTGATAAAAGCATGATGTAATGGCTTTCATGACTAAAACAGGTTTTCAGGAGGTTTTCTTGCAGTTTTCAGAAGCCCAACCCATGAAACTGAAATAGTGATGAAAAGGTCAATCACATCCCATCAAATAGCAGATAAATTAGCATAGGGGTGTAGTGAGTAGGGTTATATCTACATGTATTTGGTACTATAAAGAAAAAAAACATATTTATGGTGGTATATTAGTACTGGAAATTTGCCTTCTCATAGAGGAATGTGACACTGACTTGCTATTCCAGATGCTATACATGTATCAAACACCATGGCATTGCTGCTGTTGCTGAGTGACCATTCACATTATCTTAAATGTAAACTTACAAATCTAATCTAGTATTTCAGGACTCTTATTTATTGGCAATTACAAATTAAATGGCCAACTCATTCCTGCTACTTTTTTTTTTTTGCTTAATACTTTACTTCTGTAGTCTGAATATTGTATTTGACATCTCAAACAAAAATATGAAGCATTCAAGAGCTCCCTTAGGAGACAGCTTCTTGCTTGAAAATGTTTTTTTACTCAGTGTGAGTAACACAGTTCCAGTATACAGGGCATAGATTCAGGCAGTGAAAACTGTTTGGTACGAACATTGCAAATTCTATTAATTTCTTTTTCATTTTTACATGTAAATGTGACAGATATATCTCCAAGCACTGACTACACAGCCTTGTATCAAGAGATGAGTCAAGAAGCATATTAAGAAAGAAGCATATGAAGAAAAGCATATTAAAAAATAATATCTTTTCTTACAAACTGTCCCTACATTCATAAACCAAGTGCAAGAAATTCCTTATAGCTGAACGAGGTTGTGCTAAAAATTTGCTCCCACATATCAGTACAATGCCACCAGGATTCCCCTGATATTTTACCTGGAATTTAACTATGTGCTTTGGCTGCTCAGGGAAAGTCTTTTCAAAATGAGAAGTCTACTAAGGGAGAGAAACACGATACTAAGGTAAGTCTTTGCGCTTGCATCATCATTTGCTGTAACTATCAAGAGAAGACAAAATGAAAGCTTTCTCTGAACTAATTGTGATGGTTTGGGTGTTACAGGGGTGTGTGTCCCCTCGCCCTTATGAAATCACCTAGACTAGACTCAGCCGTCTGGAAATTAAGGAATGAAGCTTTATATTTACAGCTTAGCACAATATACAAGCAGATATTTACAATATATACAGATACATACAGAAATATATAAGTTAAAAGTGATACAGAAACAAAACACCCCTCCCAGGAGGGGCTCTCAACCACCCTTCCACCTTCTTTCCACCCCTCTACCTTATCCCAGACTTTGCCTTATGTGCAAGGTGAATTTGGAGGATCAGCCAGGGGGAGTTAGAAAGCAGAAGAGTTAGTTACACAGAGAGCAGGCCAGGGAGAAAAGTACAGGCACCCAGACACCCACGCCAACAACTGTCTTATCTATGTTTATATTCTTGGTTTTATACATCTCAGCAAGCCTAGGAGTGAAGTAGACATCACCATTGTTTTCCTTTCACAGCCTATAATTTAATTTCTCTGACTCAAATATTCCAGCTAGCCTCAAACTAGCACACCAATACTGCTGTTTTCCAGAGAAATATATTGCTGCTTCCTTCTAACTTATCTCACATATTTAATACTTCAGTTATATATGGATAATATAGATGGATGAAACTTTGTGTACCTGTGAAGGTGTTAGTACTGTGGCTGTTAATAAATAAAAAGAAAATCTTGGTGCTATGAAAGGGTTTTCTGTTGTTGCCCACTTGCCATAGCTGTAATAGGATGTTTCAGATCTGATTGAGAGAGGTACCTTAAAAAAACTGATCAGCTTTGTAGTAACTCAGAACCATTGTTCCAAGAACATGAGACAAGATATGTGAAAAATTCAAAAAAGATAATTTAGAGATACAGAAAAGAGAGGTAAGTCAGAACATTCTTAAATTAATACTTTACCAAGAATAGGGTAAATGCATCTATTCTTTCATTTGCTAAAGGAAAAGTTGAAAGAAAGCTCTAGGATAAGATAGAGAGGATGAAAATTGGCAAAGAACCAATGATAAGGTTAAAGTAAGTAAATCTTCTACATGGAGTATGGGGAGTAAATGATTAAGGGAGAGGGAGGGAAGTCAAGTCAGAAGGTATGTATTTTAAAATATTTTGCCACAACTTCTGAAAAAAAAAAAAAAAAAGAGAAAATTACAAATGAGAGAGAACACAAGAAGGACATGGAACTGCTGGAGTGAGTCCAGAGGAGAGCCACGAAGATGATCAGAGGGCTGGAGCACCTCTGCTATGAGGACAGGCTGAGAGAGTTGGGGCTCTTCAGCCTGGAGAAGAGAAGGCTTCGAAGAGACCTTATAGTGGCTTTCCAGTATCTGAAGGGAACCTACAGGAAGGCTGGGGAGGGACTATTGACAAGGTTTAGTAATGTTAGGATGAGGGGGAATGGGTTTAAACTGGAAGAGGGGAGATTTCGACTGGATGTTAGGAGGAAGTTCTTTACAGTGAGGGTGGTAAGACACTGGGTTGCCCAGGGAGGTTGTGGATGCTTCCTTCCTGGAGGCGTTTAAGGCCAGGCTGGATGAGGCCTTGAGCAACCTGCTCTAGTGGGAGGTGTCCCTGCCTATGGCAGGGGGTTGGAGCTGGATGATCCTTGAGGTCCCTTCCAACCAAAACCATTCTATGATTCTATGATTCTATGAATAAACGTAACAGTGAAAGAATCAAGTAAAGAATAAAGTAACAGTGGCTGAAAGGCTATCCTTTTACCATATCCTAACTCTCCTCAGGATGGAGAGGGAGTTTTCAGGCCACAAATCCTGAATTTATCATATATACTTCAGCACATCTACATCATGCCTCTTTGGGAGAAAATGTAAACAATGAAACCTTTAAATAAAAAAACATGAAAATCACTCTGTTCTCTGTATATTTGAGGGTAATTTTCAGTTCTCCTCACAGAAATGTCTAAACACAGATTGTTCATAGTCATCCTTTCTGGGAATGCAATATTCAAATTCTCAAACTAACCAAGCAACTTCAACTCTTAAAATTCTGTTCTTTCTTTGTTTTGAAAAAAACTCAACAGATTTTATAGCCATAACAACGTTGACTACTGTGCTAGCTGTAAACCAAACCAACTCCAAACCAACTTTTAAAAGTCACAATCACTTGTAGTTCCATGTTATTGATCGTATTCTGACCAAGTGGTTAATGAAGTTCCTGCCATCACCACATCTGCATACCCACACTGTCAGCTGTGCTTATTCGTGTGTTCTTGAGCTTTCTTCTCTAAACCAAACCTGCAAAATTATTAGGTTATAGCAAGTCACTTCGTCAATAAGCATTTGAAAAGTAACTTTTTTGTTAATTTAGTCCAGAGTGGCCACATGAACTCTGTTCAGAAAATGGGAGCTTGCTCTCATGGAGGATTTACAATGCAAGAATGTAACCTGGAATTCCTGAAAGTGCTTTCGGTTCTTGTGCTTTGTGTATGCAACAGGTGCTCTAGGTATGGGTTGCAGATCTTCCAAAGACTTCATAAATTTCCTGCAAAGCATTCATTTGCTTAGCTAGATTTCTTGCTATGATAATATTCAGAAATTATTGGATTTTAGACACTGGTTGGTGAAAATTATTCACATTTTTAAAAGATCATAGTGTGCATTTATAAATTTTTGTGGTGGTGTTCTGCAAACCCAGCAGCATCACAATACATGTTCCAAAACCAAGCTAGCTTGTGACAGGAAAGACAACTACCATTTGCTAAAACAGAAGGTAGCTGTTGTCTTCTCTAAGAGATAATACTGCCTAGGGGAGGGGAGAGGAGTCTAACTTCCAGGATCTTTGTCTCCAGACACTTCACATAAGCAGATCTCCAGCTGTCCTCTCCTCAAAACAAACAAACAAACAAACAAGACCGCCAAAAAAAACCAACAGGCAAACAAACAAACAAAAAGACCAAACCCCAAACCATTACATTTGCTCACAAGTATAATAAATGACTTAGCTTAAGTACTTTTTTCCTTCTTTCTTGACAGAGATTCTCAGCATGAAGGATGACAAATCATCTCAAGTAATACTTAATCTTTAGAAATTATTTACAACAAGTCAGCGCTCCCAAGAACAAAATAAAGCATTCAATGCAGCAGCCCATGATGTAGGGGAAGTAATAAAAGGGAAACACAGCTTGAACTGTAATATTACTGGGTGACTTAGATCTGAAGGCATCAGAGTTGCAGTTACTGAGTGGCTAATCGGTTCTACTGTTTTTTAAAATCAGATGTTGGCATTATCTGCCACTAATTGCTTTTTCATTTCCACTTGTAATTATTCCATTGCATGTTTGTGGTGAGAAGCTGAAAATGAAGCAGATCACCAAGAAAGAATTAATTGTTAATGAATAATCATCAGTAGGAAGCCAATTTCATTATCTTCAAAGAGGTAGCCAGAGATTACTAACTGAGGTTCTCTTACTTTCAGTTCATGACTGTAAAGTAATCACAAATAATCACAGCCTCCAAATTCAGCAGTTATTTTCTATTATATATACACCAATTTTCCTTTTATTGTTTAATGTTAATGGTAGTATTCAAACTGGGGAGGGCTAATTGGAAGGTATTGTCTTCAGTGAGCTTCAGCCCTAATTCTTATTACAGCATCTTTTTCATTAGCATGTGATTGTAGGAGGGATACATATATATAAATACATTATCTTTATCAATAAATTTTAGACAGCCAATTAAAATAGAATGATACAAGCAAAGATACTCTCTCAGCAATGCACAGCAGTAGGACTGTTTTAAAAATATGCCATTCTTAACTCTTTATTGACTAATTCTCTTTAAATCAATCTGTCAAAAGCAAAGGTTGCTTGTGATATAAGCAATGGGTGTAAAAATGTTGAGGTCTGGAAGAAATCAAATTGAGTAAAAAAACTGTTGCATACTTAAAAATTTCTGTATGCTTCATCATTGTTGCATAGAATGATGGTCCAGTGAGACCTGCTGACTCTCATTCTGCTTTGCTAGACTGATTTTTTGATCAGTCCTCCATGATACCAAAAGCAACTGTGTAAAATAGCTCTGAACTGCTAGAAAATAAATAATGCCTGATGTAGAATAGATTCAATCTCTGTGTAATACTGCACTCATTGAAGCCTCTAATCTTCTCTTGTGTGAATATCTGATAATCATGGGAATACAGCCTGTGTTTTTTCCAGCTCTATACCTTTGCATATGAAACTCCCTGAGCTTTCACCAAGAGAACAGTTGTCACCTGTTAGTTCTCTTCTATCAGAATTGATTTAAGACAAGCCAGCTTTTAGATAAAATTTTGGTTTTCCCTGGAGTAGGGACCATAAGACAACCCCACCATCTGCATCTGAAAGAAGATATATAGTAAAAGTAGTTTTCTTCATAACCCTCCTCAGTAGCCTCATTAATCATTTAACTGGGAAGAATGACAATACATCAACATTCTGGAAACTTAAATAAATACTCCTAAGGAAGATGGCTTTTTGTAATTCCAGCTTTTCTGCAAAAAGAAAGAATGGAACTCTACTGAAATATTTTGCATTTCTTTCAATCTTCATCTCAGAGACAACATCAAGCATGTCCAGTTGTAAACAGTTTCTGAAAACCAGGGTAGATTTAGGTTAGACATAAGGAGGAAGTAATTTATGAGAGTGGTAAAATATTGGAACATGTTGCCCAGGGATGTGGTTGAGGATCTATCCCTGGAGACATTCAAGATCAGACTTGATGTGGCTCTGGACAGCCTGATCTAATTTGAGGTGTCCCTGCTCACTACAAGGGGGTTGGACAAAATCACCTTTGAGAGTCCTGTCCAACCCAATGCAATCTGTGAATCTGTGAACATAGAATTCTGACCTTTGCTGAGACATATAGTTTGGCCTAAATATAATTTACCTGTCTAATGTGTCCAGCAGTTTAGGAAAGTGGAAATTCAGTTCAGCTATATGCAGCATCTTTAAAAAATCAGGTAACAGTCACATAAACATTACAGGGCGGTTACAGTGATCTGTTGTTAAATAATATAACTAACTCATGTCACCTCTGTAAACCAGCAATACATTCCTTTCTCTTTGAAAACTGTATTCTATGTGTTCTGATAGAACTTGAATCACTGAAAAAGTCAAAAGCAGCAAAGGTGATTTTTTCTATAAGACAAAATCTTCTACTGTCTCTCACAACAAAGTATGATGTGCTGATGTCAGTGCTGCCACAAAATATTCTTCCAGTTGTGCATGTTTGCATTTGGAGCAGGGTGGCTTTTATTATATTTCTTTTTTGGGGCACAGAATCCAATGGTGTATTAAATAAATATTAATCTCTTGCTGCCTTCAAAGCCATTTCTACCATATTAGGACTTTAAATATCTTCATTAATTGCTTAACTACCTTTTCCTAAATTCCCCATGGGGTCCCTTGATACTAGTTTCTCTAATGTGTTACCACATGATTCATGGCTTCACTCTGCTATAACACAGAACACATTTTTATCCAATTGTGTTTTACAGATGTCTTTGACAATATGAAAATTCAGCATTTTCAGACTCCAAAACTAAGCAGACCTAGAAAGAGTCATTATCATACTTCATTTTTAAAAGGATAGAAAGCATTTCTGTCTCAGAAATTTATGAAAAATGTTTGTGGTCAAAACCATTCCATGGGTAAGTACAGAACATATTAGTATGAAATTGGCAAAATAATCAATAGAAAAAAATATTATTGAAATATCTATGATAAAATTATTATCTGTGTAACAAAAAATGGTCTTGTTTAAAGTGAAGCTATGATAGGATTAAAAGAAAAAGAAGATTGTAAAGAAATGCTAGCTCAAACCAATTGCTTACAGCAGGTGAATCATTTAAAGATGAGAGTTTAAACACAGTCCAAGATTTTAGTTGAATTTTGTTTTCTAATTGCTGCATGTCACAAAAAGAAAAGAATGATCAAAAGACAAGAACAATGCCCAACTTTTATATATATTCAGAACTGGATGATATTTTATACATGAAAAGCTCTCAAACTTAATCTAGCCACATGGTCATGAAAACAGAGGTGAAAGATGAAAAAGTAAAATGGCAACCATGAGAAAACAGATGTGTTTTATGATAGGCCTTGAAAGATCACTCCTGCAGTGTAACAGGATAAACTTATTTTCAGTAAAATAGTTTTGGGAACTGCAAGCACGTTCACAAGTACCAAAAATGTTATTTTTATGTATTTGTGCATTCATATTTTTTACACAAATGTCCATTCATGTCCATTCAAGCTGAATTTGCCCTCCTCCTCCTCCAGTCTCTGATAAAGACCATGTCATACACATTTTTGCAGAGGATACTTCATGTTGAAATGGTCACAACATTTTATAACTAGAGGTTGCATTACCTATTTTGTCATTGTCTCTTCTGATAATAATCATGTTTAAAGAGAACAAAAGATCTGTAGAATTATGTCCTGGCTCCTTTAATTAGAGGTTTGGGTAAAGTTATAATTAGCTACACAATTTTTTTTTTAATTGGCCAGGCAAATTGATCTTCAAGAATATTTGAGTCTCTTTTTACTGTGTTTAATTCTGTGGTATTTTTGTCATATTACAGACTCTGAAGTGAGTGTAAGAAATAAGAGGTAAAACTTGGGTACGAGTTCATCTGTTATTGGACTTTTCTCCTGTGAACTTTCCAGCTTTCGTTTCTGACCATTCTTGAATTAAAGGAGGTGTTTTAATTGGTATTGTTAATAACTAGCTGTCACGCTTAGCCTGATGTATCATAGATACTGGTAATACTGCAGGATTTGGCTTCCCCTGTGTTTAGCCTAAATTGAAGCTTACGTGAGAACACTTTGACTATAATTCACTTTGAAATGAAAGTGATACCTTCATATTAAGAAAAGTGTTTACAGAAAGTGATATATTGATAGCACAGTGGGAGTAGTAAGAATGTCATATTTTTTTTTACAGATTCATAGCCAAAGAGTCTTTGACACTGACTGATTTTGTTGTTTCCAGCAAGGAAACACTGATCACAAGAGGAAGAATTCAGAGGCAAGTCCACGTCTCAATTCTAGCTAGAATTTTGATTTTTTTAGTAATACCACCTTTGGTTTCCATCTTTGTCATAACCAGGTTCAGTTATTGCAGTAAGCCTCTACATAACGATACACATAAATATGCATCCCAAAATTTCAGGAAGCAGAGCATAAATTTATCTGCCTAGCTGCTTTATTTTTTGTAAGTGACGTTTTGCAGCTACTCAGAAAATGGATTATTATCCACTTAAATTTTGAAAATAAAATAATATAATAGCATAGATCACTATGAACTGTAGAGCTTATGTCCTATTTTCAAGAAGTGAAATTAAGTGGGATACTTGAATAGTGAGACTTCAATCTATACATCTTCCAGAAGACCCTGTAAATTTGTAACTTGACTAAGATTCTAGCAAAACTGCAGCTGATTCCTTCATGTATGTATTAGAAAGGAGGGAAGTTTTCAAATCTGATACTTGATATAGACAAGAGATCTATAGTCTGCCTACAGAATTCATGACTGAAAATGCCTATGAAGTCAATCAACTTGAAAAAGTTGCAGAGCTGCCAGACAAAGCATCTTTTATCTTTTGCAGTCACCACCAAACAAAGGAAAAGCACTTCCTGAAAACAATAAACAAAGGAGAATAAGGCTTCCATAGGAGTAATTCAGGTTTTCAACAGCAAAGATACTCCCTCCATTACTCACTACAAAGAGGAATTTATGACACTTTCAGTATTTGATCTAATTTTCTATTTATCTATAATATAAACACATGAACTATTAATTTCACATACATTTAGAAATGTCTTGGATCTATCATATAAATCAGCACGGGTCCTGTTCTATAAGTCCAGTTACCTTTGGTTTTAAAGTATGAGACATTGAAAGTCAAGCAAAGCAATTCATGATTTATGTGGAACAATATAGGATGTTGTATCAGCCAGCATGCCATTTTTGATCAAGTATCAAGACTTTATGACCTCTGCTTTCCTTATCTGGGTTCATTACACCACAATCAAAACATCAGAACCAACACAGAGAATTTTTAGGTTTATTGAGGCACACCTCAGCTCATAAACTGACACGATGGACTGTGACAGTTCTTTCAGAGCCGTTCCAGTCCGTCATGTCTTATGTGGCTGATGTTTGTGTACACAAGTCTGTGCACTAAAAGTTCTTATGAAATATTAATCATCAGAAAGGTGATGTGCATTATCAGTAACAGCTACCCCCAAATAAAAACAAAAATAAGTTAGCCATTTGGCCCCAAAGCACTAGGTGTGCATGACAGATTAATGTCTCTGAATCTTTTTTTTTAAATAAGGAAAAATATTTATTGTTTCTAAGTGCTTGAACAAACTGGGTGAAAATTGTATGCCTTTTGAACACTTAAAAAGGGCCAAACAACCAGCTGCAAGATGTAATTTATAATTGGAAGCAGTGACACACTACCTCCTGCTGCAGCATCAAGAGTGGTTTTATAATACTGTCACCTGAATCATCATTTCATTTGGCAACAAATTCCTTGCAGCAGCCACTCCTGAAACACATTCAATAATATAAAATACAGTCATATTTTTGCATTTATTTATAGGCTTTCTTTTTTATTCCAAATCAAAAATTTGACACAGCATATAAAATTCGCTTTGGTTTTAGGGGGTTTTCATTAAACTATAAGTGAACTGCCCTTCTGGCTGAAAATCTGTTTTCTTTTTCATTCTTGTCCCTCTTATGTGCTACATTCCCTCTTAAATTCCACAAGGATTCTATAGATTTTATTTAAGCAGCGCCAAGCTGCATGAACAGATCTGCCCTAGAGAAGTTTGCCTCTTTTAGCATGCAGCGTACCACTAATGCTCCTTTTTCATTTAGGTTTTCAATTTGGATGAATTCCAAATTACCATTTATTCCAATAGAAATGCAACTAATTACACAAAGCATCTTAATAAAGAATGGAAACAAGATTAAAAGCCCTCCTCCTTCTGGTGTTTTAATGTGTGGAATTTATAAAATGCAGAAAGGTGCTTTAATTGCAGTTCTATTTGGGCCTCCTAAACAATCCTTTATCTGGTACTTTAGTAATAGCCAAACAGAACAACATTCTAGTTGAAGACAAAATACACTCACCTTAAATGTATTTATTGCACAGAGTTTGCCTTTCTCACTATGTTTGCTCAAGTTTCAACTCTTCACATATAATGTGTTCAGAGCACCTATTCTGTCCTGAATAATTCCCTGCCCTAAGAAAGTCATTTCTGTCTTCAAGACCTACACTATGCAGAAATATGTTACTTGGATAAAGAATAACAATGGATGTTTTTCAGGTCAACTTGATATACTGCAATCAAAACACAAGTTTGTGCAGCTTCTGAGAGCTGGGTAAGATGGGTTTCAAACAAGCTCTTAATGGTTACACAGATGTTACAGCCCTGAGCAGAAAGAACAATGGGACTGACAATGGTCAAATTAGATATGAGTTATGAGCGATGAAGAAGAGCAGGGAAAGATAGGTATTATGTGAGTGGTAACAGTAGCACTGATGCTACTAGAGATATGAAGATGATAACTGAAGTCCTAGAAGGTAATAATACAATCTGCAAGTGGGCAAGTCTGATGACAAAATTTTCAGACTTGAAATTACCCAACAGAAAGAAAGAATGTACTGGAAAGGCCAAGTAATAGATTATTCCCATGTAACCATTGTCTACAGCAAAGCCTATGTAATTGTGGATTTGTGCTGGCAAGAACGAATTGCAAGAGTACAAATGAAAGGGTTGTTTCCTTCTGTTACCTCCTCTGGACCACAAAAATATCCAGTCAAGATCCACTCAAAACAGCCAATGTACCACAGAGCAGATAACTTACACAATGCTGAAGAGTCAAGACTCGATCCCTGCATGACGAATCTCTCTTATACTTGTGATGTGATCTGTTGAACAAAATACAGTACTGGTGGTCAAGCAAACAGAAAAAAAGATCTGATACAGAACTAAATGAGAATGCTGATACTCAATGGCAACTTGTGGGAATACTGGAGAAAGCTAAAGATGGAGATTAAACTGGAGGAAGGATGTACTTGAGATTGGGCAATACTTTGCTCTAATGCATTATTACATGATTGTTAGAATTTTCCATTGACTCAGAGGGCATTTGTGAATGGATGTGACCAAAATTTACAGAATAGCACAGGAAAATTACTTGGCCACTCAAGAGGGCCATTGCCACTGCTACTCCACCTGGATTCAGTGTCTGTATGGCCCCTCTCTAAAGCACAGCACCCTATTTGTTCCTTCCCATGTCAAATTTGTGGTTTTATGCAGCTTGGCCAAAAATAGTGCATCTTGGTGCTACAGCAAGTTAGCACATAGGAACGATTAAGAGGTCAAAAAAGGGATGCTGCCAGGATTGGTCCATTTGTCTAATGATGAGTATCCAGGAGAGACTCCAGATCTCACTGGCAGAGCTAGTGAGACTGAACAGTGCCTTATACATACAAACGTACACACCAGCAAGATTCATTGTGCTCTCTGTTATACATTCACTTTATAGTAACAAGCATCTGGAAGACCTAAGAGCTCAGGAGTACGTAAGAGAATAGCAAAGCCCCCTCAATTATTTTAGTCAAGCTATGCTTTTAACCTTTGAATGTTTCATTTACTTTGCAATACATAGAGGGAAAACAGCACAGATTAGAATTCAATTAGTCTAGGGGAATTTATCTTTTGCTTTCAGCACAAACCAGTGAAAAAGGTTATAGAAGATAATAATACATCTCATCCTTCTAAAGCAGCACTTCCTTAAATTTAGGACACTGCCAGATAGTAAACAGCTATTTACAGAACAGTTTTGGTACTAAACTCTCAACTGGTCTTTGCAGTGCTGTTCAAAATAATATGAGTAGGATATTTCACAATCTAAGAGCAAAAAGGTCAATAGCTGGAAGATAAAAACAGTAGAAATATGCCAGAGGCTACAGTTAAATGATCAGCCCGTAACAGAGCCTTGGCTGTAACCTTTCAGTTCTGTCTCCCCAGCAGCTAAAGGAAAGCATGGCTTTTGTTTCCACAATAGCTTCCTTGAAACTTCAGTGTCCTCACTCTCCTTCTCTATGGTGTTGTCATAGTAGACAGGATAGTAATAGCAATGTTTCATAATTTACAGAAGTAGGGCAGTTTTTGTTGTAGCTTAGAATATGGCTGTCTATAGTAATTCATTATCTCAATATTCAATGCTAACACAGTTCTCAGGAGTCTCAGGAGCAATAAGGAAACACCATAAATGTGCACATCTGCAGCTGAGAACTTAAGAATGCTGGTCTATATGCAGCTGTATTTTTTACAGCATATGAAGGCTATCTTCATAAAACTTTTTTTTTTGCTTGTTTGTTTTTTTTGTTTGTTTGCTTTGGGTTTGGGGATTTTTTTAACACCTAGAATTGGTTAACACTGCATCCCTCTACTTTCCTTGGGCAGCTCTATACAACTTTGTATATTTTAAAACCTTAGCCAGAATGTATAACTGAAATATCTCACAGGCCAAGTAAACTCCTACTGAGAATGCAGAACTAAGCACCTCCAGAGAAGAGTCTGTATTCAGATCATCAGTTTCTTACCACAGGTTTTCATGTCAATGGCTCTTGCAAAATACCCATTCTGTAGGTTTTGCAGGTTAATTAAGCTCCTAAGACATTGGGAATTGGCAATAAAGCCCCAGTAGAAAGATGGAAATAATAAATGCTATGGAATAAGGGCAAAATATTAACATCACTATTCTGTGATTTTGAACAGTTTCCTTTAATTTTCCAGTTATTTTCAATATTGTATGAATTGACTACTCCTGTCGTAATTTCATGTGAAGGCATGTTAGGAAACAAATTGTTCCAAGTACTCCAGGATGTATCCAGTGTTCGAATCACATTAAAGCAAATTGAACAAGTGCTGTCTAATACTAGTACATTCTTTTCCTACAGCAACTGCTGAGCTATTAATTATTTTACATGAATTAATGAATGCTTACATGATTTAATTGCATGTTAGTTCCTTCTGTCTAAAAATTAATGTTCAGAGATATTTTCTCTATGTGGGGAGAAGAATCACATTTCTCAACAATTACAGAAATCTGAAATTCACAACAATTTTTACACCATTCTTAAATAAATATATATTATATATATATATAACCCCCATCACCACTTGATTAATTCTTGTGGTAGCATTTTAATAATAAAAATATTTAATAAGATTGTGTCTCTTTATCTGTGCTAGTTTGAGCCTAGCTAGCATGTTTTGGTGAGAAGAACTAGATGATAGGCTGTAAAATGAAAACAATGGTGAGGTCTACTTCCCTCACAGTCTTGCTGGGATGTGTAAAGA
>WAAF01005695.1:108678-129730 GCA_013400475.1 Tricholaema leucomelas
TTCCAGAGCCGACTGAGTCTACTCTGGGTGATTTTTAAAAGTGGGGGGGGGCGGGGGACACCCAAACCATCACATTATCAAAGCACTCAAATTTTGTTTTGGTAAAATAAAAGTTAAAGTGCCATATCATAGTTTCGCCCAAGGTGTTGTGGAATCTTCTTCTCAGGAGGGAGATATTCATGACCTGCCTGGATGCATTCCAGTGTGATCTGGTATAGGTGATCCTGCTCTGACAGGAGGGTTAGACTAGATGATCTTTCGAGGTCCTTTCCAGCCCCAAATATTTTGTGATTCTGTGATCATGTATATATCTATTTCTAGCTGGTTATTTAGATGTAGACAGAGTTAACTGTACAACTTGAGTTCATAAAGGCAACTATGCTAAAGAGAAGTGTAAGTATTTTGTGAGGGTACTGTTTCATGGAGGATCGATACAAGTAGGAAGATGTACATATAATGCTGGGGTTTCACTCAATGTGTGTGGCAAAATTATGCAATCAATACTCAATGACATTTCAAAGAACAAAGAGGGAAGAAGATACTTCATTATTTCTTAATTATAGAAATAGTATCTCAAATTTGCATAGTACATCAAGGGCATCCCAGCTGTTTTACAAACCAAGATGTCTGTGAATGTATTAAACTGTTCAAGGACAGTTCATTTATGCTGTATTAACAGAGCAATACCCTTATACTTGCTCTACTTAACTGCACAAGTAATGACTGGAAATCCCACCTGAAGAATTATCTCAAAACAGAGAGAAAAATGCACTAAATCCTGATATAACAATCAAGTAAATGACTTGATGGAACTGACAATTCTAAGAAAAATACCTATTAATATTGTCAGAAAGATTCTGAAAGCCACTGCTGTCCCTGTCCATACAGAATCAGAGCAATGGCATATGCCTGCCTGTGGACTGGCTGGCCCAAAGAGTGTCCAGAAGAAGTGCTAAAGCTGTCAGGAAGTAAGAAGCTAGAAAAGTCACAAAGACCATGAAGCTATCTCCCAGTATGTGTAAAATAACCATGTAAAGCAGCATGGGTTAATTCCAGTGAGATGTGAGTTCCTGACAGTGGGATCACAAAGGAGGTTATTAAAATAATTTAAAATTTGTGAATGTAACTAGACTGCAGCTGAAGCACTATGACAGACCTGAGGGAGACAGCATGCCTCTGTGAGCTTTGAAAGAAGAACACCAGCAGCATCCCAAATATTTTTGGGACATCATTGCACAGCACAGCTTCTTAAAGAGATGTTCAAAGGAAATATGAGGAGCTGGCAATTAAAGGCACAAATATTATAAGAGGAAAAGGCAGTAATACTGCAGAGTTGTCATTCTTCAAAAGTGATCATTTTATGATCTAACAATCATCTATTTAATTGTTTATGTTCATTCTCTTACCTATGCATGTAAAAAAATTCTTCCCCTACTGACTTTGTAGTAAGGATAACTCTCCTGTTCTTCACTTGTTTACACAAAAGAGCCAACATGCTCTCTCTTCCCATACCACTTGGGGATATTTTATGGCTGGGATCACTGCACAACCTACTGAACAGCCTGATGAAGGGAGCAGAGAAGTGAGATCCCTCCTCCTACCCTCTCTGAAGTGAAAATATCAGCACAGAGATCCTTTGAAGATGCCAGATGTAATTACTTCTCTGCAGCCACTCGGACTCCAGGTCAAAACAAACAAACAAAATAAAACAAAAAAAACCCACCCAAAACCAACCAACCAACCAAAACCACTGAGTGTGAATGTGAATAAGCGCATAACACCTACCACCTCTTAACAAGTCTCTCACAGTCTCTGCTTTTTCCACTCCTGATCATTACCTTAAAATATTCCATCAAAAATAGCCAAGTTATTTGTCCTCAAATACTGAGGAATTTGAAGACACAACTTTCAGCAGGGCTTTCTTTCATCTTTTCCTATATACCTTCATTCTAAGTTTTGGCTGCCTTTAGTGCATGTATAACTGACTTTCTCAGATGAAAGCCGCTGTCACACACTTTTCAAAGCACTTGACTGGGTCCTGGAGAATTCACACATAGCTATGATCCACAATACATCCTCACCAGTAACAGACAGCAGAATAATAAATATGAGAAGTCAGAGGTGAGTCACCGGTGCTAGAGAAGGACCCAAGCTCTGTCTGAGGATTTCCAGCCTTCGGAGTTTGACAGCAATGCACCTTGAAAGTACCACTGTGTGAATTTACCAGTCACATCACTGATCCATTGCCTCATGTCTCCCATCAGACTACCAAGCCTCTTCCAGAGCATTGCCAAGCAACCCAATCTTGGGCTAAACACAAAAATAGGTGCCACAAAGATTTAATGATTGACTGAAGTCCCTTCTAATCACACTGGCGATCTTGCTTCAGTTACCATGCAGGTCTCCATTGCCCCAAAAACTTTGCTTCTACTAAGTATTGAATGGGATGTGTGGGAACAGATTGCTGACTGCAGTGAGCTGCAACTAACTGCTGCAGTAGTATAAACAAAAGGTCTTTTCCTAGTCGTTCTCCTTCAGCAAGAATGTTCAACCCAGAGTATTTTTGATGCTGCTGCCATTTGCTAAGCATACAGCCTCGAAAGCACATCACTAGACTTTTGGCTCACATGCAGCATATAATAAGATTGTAATAAGATCCATCATTTAAGAGTCACAGACTTAATCTATGCCACATAGCAGCAATGCTAAATAGGTGTTTGGATTCATTAGTTTATTTCCAGCTATCTTGATAAATACCAGTTCTTTTCCAACACCAGTCCTTAAGCACCATTTCAAAAACTCCACAAATGAATTTTAAAGTCTATATTTTGGAAAACAGATGTTAATCAAGGAATCAGATTTTATATCTCTATTTGTTACTTAGAGGTTAAGTAACTGGGTTAATTCTAGGGTACTGCTCATGGTAGTACATTGAGGTTTAGTGTTACTGACTGGTCATCCATTTTTCACCAAAGTATTCACAAGGGTGTTTTGTTTAAAAATGCACAAAGGTATCTTATTAAATAATGTCACAAACATGAAGTTCATTATTATGCAAATGCCATCCTCAGAACAGATTTGTTAATTGCAACTCATTTGCATAATTAATGAACTCTCAAATGAATAATGCCTTTGCAGATTTGTGCAGCATTGTTTTAAAATAAATTATAAAATACATGTCAAATGAAGAGTGCTTCTTAGATTCCCATAGCATTGTTTGAAAATTAATTACCAAACGCTTGTCAAATTAAAATGAGTTTATCGTTTTTACAATGTTATTTTAAAATTAATGATAAAATAAAATGTCACCGTACTGAAGTAAATAACTTGTTCTTTTTTTTTGAGAAAGAAAGAAAGAAAGAAAGAAAGAAAGAAAGAAAGAAAGAAAGGAAGAAAGAAAGAAAGGAAGGAAGGAAGGAAGAGAAAAAAAAAAGTAAATTTAAGTTTCAATTAAATTGTTTGTTATACCAACCCTGAGTTCTACTTATTTTGTCATAGCATTATGGTTTAACAAACTTGGTAGCTGTCTGTTAATGTTTTAGTGTATCGAAATCAATTTAATTATAGTGTCTTGTATCTCTAATAGCACTAATGCTTAATGATAGTGCATGTGAAAATGGGTGGTGAGGTAGTAACAAAAAACACCCTGAACTTCAGTGACTGAAGATTCATGCTCGTTTTTATAAAAAACTTATGTATCTTTAAAATTCATTTGGTTTCTGGATTTTTTTAAGCAGTCTCATGGACCAGGACTTTTCTTTCTTGTCATGTAACTTAGATTTCGATTTTTCACGCAGAAAAACAACCCAGAAGTTCAATGAAGGTTGAAATTTTTCTGTGTTCATAACTGTGCAACCTAAATAAAGTCAGAGCAGTCTCAGGAATTCAGCACTACAGCTTGATATTCCTTAACTGTCTGCTATTTTAAACCCCAGATTGTGGATGATCTTCCATTTTGAGACAAGAAATTCTAGACAGATCCTCTGCTTTCTGTAAATTAGCTTTCACTTTCTATGAAGGAAAAAAAACCCCACCTTTATGTCCTGAGTACCTGACTGTAAATGACGGAGGATTTAGATAGCCTGTTAGATACAGCCAAAAAATACTGTGGAGGCACTTTACCAATTCTCTGAAGATCAGCCCTGCCAGGTAAAGAGAGAGCTTCCAACCATTTCACAATCCTTTGAGTTATGTTAAGATTCATTAAAAAAAAAACAAAAAAAACATTTTTAAAGCATCCTGGAGGAAGAACTGTTCCTTTGTTCACTTTTACATTGTCTATAATTCTTAGTAAGAGTTCTGTGCTGTAGATGCTGTCCTATTTATAGTTCTATTCAGTCCCAATCAGTGTCTTGACAATGCACACATAAATATGTGTCTGTGTGTTTGTAGACAAGCATCATCTGAACTCAAGAAGTACTAAGGTGAATTTCAGATTAAAAAAATAAATTAAAAAACAACCCTCCAGTTCCTGGATTCCTGCTCTAGTGTAGTTAAGGTTGTTGATGACTGTGGAGTGACAAGAGAAAATGTAAACATGCAAAACAGATTGACCCATTTCAGAGACTTCTTCACACTGATGGATACAGTAATGGGCTAAACAGACATCAGGTATGTAATGTGATCAGAGCAAATAATCTCTTCTGTCCTTCCAATGCAGCTGTGGGATTCACACTCCTAAGAAGCAACAGAGATTACAAATGAAATAAAAGAAGCCTCCACTTTGGTTACATTAGTGTAAACTGGAGGCAATGAGATTTGTTTTCATGCCCTATGAAACACATTAAAAGCACAAAAAGTACACAGGAGATTGTAGTATATTGTATCAAATTAAGTGCATCTTGTCAGAGACATTTTTTAAACACTGTTAGGTGTAATGGAAGACACATGATAACCAAGTGGGACCCACACATATTTGGTCATGCAGATGACAGGATTTTATTCTGTGCCTTCAAATGACCAGATGACTGTGCATGCCATGACAGTACTGCCACTAAAGGAGAGTGATCTATAGCTGCTGCAAAACATACTTCTTCAGACATTTAGCATGGTGGGCTGTGGCTGCTTGCCATGAATGGAATTTACTGGGGACAGTGATTAGAGGTGACACTTTGAAATTCTGGAGTGATACAGACTGCATTCAAGAAATCACAGTCCTTGAACTTAGGTGTCATTAAGTCATTTTGCAGGTGTGAGAGTTGCTAATGGAGAACACTGTCATTTTGAAGTTTTTTTTTCACTTGATTACTCAGGGGCTAACTAACTGTGTGAGTCATCCATCACCATGACTGTTGCCCTAGAGATTTAAAATGCTTAATGTGTTGTTGCTGTATTGTGTCACTGAGCTTGCCGATACAGAGGATGTCTTTGCACAGGCAGAGATCGTATAGAGAACATTGGTGACATTAAATTCCTACTGCTTGCCCTTCAAACTAGTTCCAGCTCCTTATCACCAGGAGGAAATAGTTCTGATGATACAAAGCCTGTTTGTTTTCTGTGGAAGACTGGTCTGCATCAAGTAGCTTGGAAAGAACCATCCATTTTAGAAACTTCACTGGGTTAAGCAAAGTGATCTTTCTTCTTTGGGTTGCCATGGATATTAGTAGGCTTGGGATCACTTTCTATTTGATGAGTTTATGTTCTGCATTCTTTTTTTTTTAAATATTTTCTTAGACAAAGATTTAACTATACATCAATGTCTTTTTCTCTTCACATCTGTGAAAAAGCTATAGAAATTCTACAAGGTGTAAAGTTTCTTGGCATCCATCTTGACATCTGCAAATGTTCCAAATTACTGAGAAAATAAATATTTCAGCTAATGTATGCTGACGTTTCTGCTAGTGCAACAATTTACATTAATGTATATGAATTTTTAAAGCACACAATTGTAGTTGAAAGAGTGATTTGGCTGATAATCACTCTGACTTTAGCTTCAGTGCAATCAGTGGAATTGTAATGATTTGTTAAGAATGAGATCTGGCCCTGCTGTACTGGTGTTTTACAAACACTTTTATTACTCTTTATATCCTTTTCTTTAATGAATGCCAGTTCTTCTGTTATTAAAAGCTTCTCTTTATGCATTAATATATTGATGATTTAATTTATTTGAAGTCTCTGTGAGGGAGTGATTTGCTGCTCACAGGATCACAGGATATTAGGCATTGGAAGGGACCCAAGGAGATCATTGAGTCCAATCCCCCTGCCAGAGCAGGACAATACTATCTAACACAGATCACAGAGGAACACATCCAGACAGGCCTTGAAAGTGTCTGAGAAGGAGAAGGGGAAGAAGCTGTTTAGCTGGCTGGAAGAGACCTTAGGACCTGGGAGGCAGCAAGCTGAATATGGGCCAACAACATGTCATGACAACAAACACAGCCAACATCATCCTATCCAACCCTCCTCCACATGATGTAAGGTTTCTAGAAATGATTACTGAAAATCAAAGATGTATCTATAAATGGTTTAATTCTAGTAACTTGCTTTTTCGACTGGCTTCAGAAAAGAAATGCAGGGGGAGATGCTGGAAAATAAATTGCTTTAAAAAATAAGCAAAAAATACTTGACCCTCTTGTTAAGGTACAGATTTCTCTATGAGTTATACAGAAAGTGGAAAAGGATTTTTTAAATCCAGTAAAAACTGCACTGAACTAGTTATATAAGATAGTCCACTGTTTTAGAAAAAAAAGAATCACTGAAAGAATTAAACTCTAATACATTTGCCTTTAGAAAGTCACACATCCAATGTCAACTATAGAAGGATTACAGAGGACTTATTCTGTAGTAATCTTCAATTTATAATCACTTAGTTTCTTTTGGATTAGATCCAGTCCATTTCATTAACCTGTAGTAAGGTTTTTCCTTTCTTGCATTTTAATCCACTCTAGCCTGATTTACAAAGATTAACTTCAGATTGAAGTTCTTGAGATCCACATCCCCAGATCACAATATTTTACTTGGAAACACATATCACAAAATATGTCTCAAATAATGGCCCTTTTCACTTTTACTAATTTCAGTCTGAAAATTATTGAGAAGTTTGTAGATTCCAAAACCTGCTGTTAAAACAAAAATAAGCACCAAATTTAAATCTGCCGTTAGTGACCCTGAAGATAAAAATAATTCATTTTGATCTAATGAAATAAATAAGATTAGGAAATTTATATAAGAAATAAATTATAATTAAAAAGAGAGATGAAGAGCAAGCAAGACATCTTCTGTTTAGTAATAAAGCCTGACAGATACCTTAGTTGGTTTGCCTACCATTCCTAAGTTTGAGGGTTTTTTATTTAACTGTGTACTAAGACAATCTAATTCAGTTTTCAATCATCATTGTGTAAATCAAGTCAAACATGTTACAAATCCTTTCAATATTTAGGGAATTTAACAGGCATATGGTTATTCTGGTGTGGGGGTTTCTGTCCCTATGGAGAGTCACCCATCATTACCAAATTACAGCAGACTGAGGCTGAGTAGTTGGAAGTACCTAATCTCATACATTTTAGATACTAAAATACACCTGAAAAGAGGAGTTGGTACCTTCATTTCGAAAAAGTACAAACTTCTGATATTTTCTATAGGCGTATACAGTTATTCGCACAGATGCTTATTGTGAATCAATCAATATACAAGTTCCAGATGTTATAATACACCTTAATTTGTGAAACAAGAAAATCAAATATGTAGGATGCTGTTGTGTGAAGATATTGTGCATTCATTACATCTGAGTTGTATACGATGTAACCCTGATATTTCAGCTTTTCTGCTTTGTTTTTTAATGATGAATACTTCCTTTCTATTTCCATTTTACAGTAGTATTTGGATTTCTAAGTATTCTCATGCAAAATAATAAAGAAAATATAAGCCTTTAAGCCTTCTCTAGATGATTGACATTTTTTTCAATACATCCTGCATTTTTATTCTGAAAGTCCTGTACTAGAATATAAATAGATTACATCTTTGCTCAATGTACTTTGTTAACCGAGATTGTCAGAGTTACAAAAACTCTTAACTCATAAACTGTCTTAGTCCACACTGTTGCCAGTGACAATCACTTACTGGGTATTTTTCTCTGAATCATTCATATTTTCACCTAAAATTATATAAAATACAGCAAGATCACATTACAAAGAAATTATGAGGTTCTGAAATTCACATACATAAAAAATAAGAGAAGGGGTTGAAGCAGAAAAATCCCTTCATATTTTTCATTTTAGACTTGTTTTTTTTTCTCCAAAGAGAATGTTCCCCTCTGAGTGGCCACAGCAACATCATCATGCACTCTAGTTCTGGGGGATAGTCCTCACTTAGATGCTGCTGTCAAAGTCTTTCACACACAGCCATCATCTTCTCACTTTGAAGACATCACTGAATAATACCTGTGTCCTTGGAAGGCTGTAAAGAATCAGCTGACATATGTATTAATGGGGGATTTGTGGGTGCCCATCAGTTAGCACTTTGCACAGAGAATATCACACAACTCTGTTACTAGTCAAGATTCACTTGCCCACTTCTCTCTGAATCAGACATGCGAATAACTTGAAACACAGCACTCCCTTTTCCATGCTCTCTGCTCAAGGGGCTCATTTTTTCTTCATCACATGCCATACATCCTTTGACTATTTAGGGAATTTAGCAGATTCATGGTTATCTTGGTGTGGGGTTTGCTGCCCTTATAGAGAGTGACCCATCACACACTGAGCTCTGTGACACAGCTTCCTTCTTGAATCCAGCCATGGCATGTACATTGGTATTGTTGGGACAGTATAACCATATGTTAGAATTGTATGGATCATATTTTGACAGCAATGATCAGCAACAGCTTGATGCAAGGTGCCTAAGGATGCGCATTAGCCTACAGCTAGCACAGCAATATCCAGAAGGATAAGGCTGATGTGTTTGATCAAGCAAAATATTTTAATAAATGATGGTGGAATAATTGTATGAGGTTTGTATCTATGAGGCTCTTTGTATGGGATGAATCAACCTAAAAGTCACTGTGTGAAAGTGGCTCAAATGTATGGACAATTGTGTCCAGACTGTGCCATTTAAACTGAGTTTAAGTGAATAACATTCTGTGTTTTGTTTTGGCTTTTTTTTTAACTTTGTCCACAATACTACTGTTAGGGCATATTTCTTCTTTCTATATACAGACATTAGAGCAAAAAAAACCTGAAGCAAATAAATATGAATCTGTCATTACACAGGAAAAACCATAATGAAAATGTATGTCTGCCAAAAGTTGAATGAAATTAAATCTATTTTTCTGAGAAATGCTATAAACTTTCTTTCACTCATGATTTTTCCAGAAAATTAGCTTTATACTCAACCACAAAGTGCCAGTAAAAAGTGCCTTAAAAAAGCTGGAATAAATTGTATTTTTCATTTGGGGATCAAAATAGAAATACTGATTTTATTTTTTTTCAAGCAAGAATCAAAATAAAACATCCAGAAATGCTTAAAATCCCAAGATGTTCAGTTTATTTTTTTCATGTGAATTAACCAAATAATTATCTTCTAATCTTCTTTTAAAACTTTCAAAACAAGTGGTCAACATTTTATATTCTAAAAGAATATCAAAATATTCACTTTTTTTTTTTTTTAAACTGTACTGCTTTTTTCTAAAATAGTACTGTCAAATTTGGTATATTTTGAGTTTGACAAATTAATGTTGATGTTCATTTACTTGCAAAAGTAAAAACTGTTGTCTGAGAAAATTTCTGATTCATCCATACCCTTGTGAGCTCCAGGATCAGATTTTAGTTTGATAGATGTCTTAACCACTGCTATAGTGTAGGCTTAGTTGCTTGGGGGTTGATGTTGTTTTGTGGGAGGGGTTTTGAACTTCTGCAATCAAATCTTGTAAACTACCAGAGTGTCTTTAATAGAACACATTTTTCCATAACAAAAATATTTCCATAGTGGAAATTCCTCATCTTCAGGGTATGTGTTCTTGCTGATGTAGGAAAGGGAACACTGCAGAGAGCCAGGATTCTTGATATATTGAATTCCCAAATTCATTAGGAGCATGGTAGACCTTTCTCACTAAGAGAAAATAGACATTTCAACATGACTCTTGAATTCTAGATTAACATACTGATCCCTTGTCATGTTAATTTTTAAAATGTGAAAGCTCAAAGTCATGGGTTTTCTTTTTCCCCAACATAGAATGAAGGTCAAATGGTTGAAATTATTTGCAAAACAGAATTCTTGTTTTGCAGCCATTCTCACAGGTAACTTCATTGAAGCTATTTACATGACTAAGAGAAGTAGATTTTAACCACAGTAACTGTGTTTAGACTAGTAGATTTAACAGTTCCTAAGATGTGCTTCCAGACACTGGAAATCATTAGGGACTCTGGCACACTCCTGGCTTTTCCCCAGATAGAGCAGTTCCAAACAATTCACAAGGACCTTTCCCTATAGATAGCATGGACTCACATGCACTTTGGACAGTGAGAGAGTTTCATGGCATGGATGTGGCCCAGTTTGCACCACACACCAAAGAACAGTTATGAGTAATTTTAATTTAGTGGTATAGAAATAATCAGTGTAGATCATAAAAGAAAACTAAAATCCTGACTTTCTATTCATGGAAGAGAAGAAATATCTGAAGAAAGCAAAGATAAACTGCATGGATTTCACTTCTTAGTAAATTTCACAATAGAAAGTGTAGCTATAGTAATTCTGAGCAGGCCTTTTCCAGCCCAAACATTTTACTGAAGATTCTGTGCTAAGGGCAAAAAAGAAGGCTGTTCAAAATCCTTTTCTTCTGAATAACCTATGACCAAAAGAAAAGATGGTTTTGAACACCAAGGATCAGCTCACTCGGGGAACTAAAAGCTAAATTGTGTTTGTGTCTTTGGAGAAATACACTAGGGCACAAGGGCATCTTCTTCAGGCATTCAGTCTCTGCCCAGGATGGCGTATAATGGCAGTGATTGTATTCATGGAATGATAGGACTTTGCAAGGCTAAACTCCCTAGAAATTATGTGTGAGAAGGAGTATACTCTCTCACCCATTTTACTGCATCGTGGATACAGCTGGAAATGGGAAGCAGAGTCTGTGGCTCTAAAGTTTTTTTTTTTGCCTGTACTGATTATGTTTAGCTTTAGAAATCTGAGGACTGCTTCTCTGAGGCACAATAGAGAGCCTCTGAACTCTCCACTGCTATTGCAGTGGTTCAGGCTCAAGGACCTTTCCAGGAAACGCACTATATGCGATCCAGTTAGATACACTGAGGTGGGCAGGTTTGAACTGGTTCACAGAATCAGGATTAAGTACCTGCTTTTCCTTTTATCTTTCTTCTAATTGGGATGAAGCAGCACTCTAAGGAAATGCTCATTGCTAGTTTCTCATCTATACACTGTAATCTAGTGGGAGGTGTCCCTGCCTATGGCAGGGGGATGGAGCTGGATGATCCTTGAGGTCCCTTCCAACCTAAACCATTCTATGATTCTATGATTCTATGATTCTATGATCTACCCCATAGAACTGATTTGTGTGATATTTTGGAAATGAAAAACAGTAGACTGGTTAATAGCTATCTTTTTCAAGAGTACAACACAGTCTAACCATGAAGGCCTTGTTATATTAAAAAAAAAGGTTACATGAATTAGCTGATTTGAGGATTCTTCTAGCATTTCAGAGGGAATTTATTTAAAACCATGTATATTAATAAAGCAAAGCCCATGGTGTTTCCAAGCATGCTTGGTGACATGTGCAGAACTGCCAAATGGTCCATTATTTCTAAAAATTATGTGTCCCAAGGCAGTAGCAAGCTTGTTCTCCAGACTGTGGGCATTGGTTTATGTGCTAGTTTTAGCACATCCCTTTATCCTATGTTTTCCAAGGCAAGTTTGCTTTATCAAGTCTTATTCTCTGAAAAACTTTCTTTTTTTCCCAGAATGCACCCTAAAATAACTGCTTATTCTGTGTTGTCTACTGAGCATTAGCACTGTTCAAGGCAAAGTATGAAAACGAAAGATTTCCATTACTGGAAAGTAATGGCTGTGTTATGGCAGCACATAAGGTCTATACAGTAGTCAAAAATAAGATAGTGCCACGCTTTCATATGCCCCATGTGTTTTATCATGTTAATTATCTGTTCGTTAATATTGGTGAGAGCAATTATTCTCTTTAGGCATGTAGTATTCCCTATAAATCACGATCTTTGGGGATTTTTAGGGGTTTACTTTTGGTTTAGGCACCTACCGGATTATTTCATACTATAGTGACAATAAGAAATGCAGAGATAGCATTTTAAGTCATTTACTTATAGGAAAAAATAATTTGCTTGCATATGAAAAGGCTTTTGAGAAAGAACATAATATTTAATTGAGTCAAAGCTTCTGGTAGTGGTATCTTATCAAAGATAAAAGTACAGGTTACCAGTGACAAATACTTAAGAATTTCAGATTGCACACAAAAAGAGGAAAAAAACAGACATGAGAATAAACCAAGACAAATTCACTGTTCTTTACAGATCCAGAGGCTACTTGTGAGCATGTTGATCATATTAGATACTAATTCAGCAACTAAATAAATGTATTTTCAATTTTAACAAGCCTGCACTCTGGTGCAACAGACCTTTATCAGGTCAACTCAGTTATAAAGCATTTTGCCTAAAGACAGTGCTGCCAAAAATGTTGGATTCACAAGGAATTGTTGAAGAGATCTCAGCTTCCCCCCGAGCCTGCTAAAGAGAATTCATGGGAATGGTGATTTAGAAGACGAGAACATTTATCAAATAGCTACATTGTTCTCAGCACAGTGTGATCTTTCCCCTTTTAAACAGCCTTATAGAGCACTGAGTGGCATAGCGGAGATATACCTGGCTTAGTATTCGACTTCAGGGAAGTCAGTCTATCCATTTTTCATCCTTTCTCCTGCTCTATCATGTGTGTGAACACACATAGTCACTGCCTCAGTTTCTCCACTTTATAGACTGAGCTAATGCTACTGACATCTGTAAAATTCTTTGAAAACTGCTGATGTGATGTAAGTAAAGCATTACTCATGTACAGCTAAATTTCATTTTCCCTTCTTGAAGATTTGAATGCCTTAGAAAATAAAGAAAATTAAAACTTTTATATTCATAAAATCATTAGTCTGTAGTAGAAGGATGAATGCTTGGAGTAGATCAGTTCTGCCCTCACCAGCAGAGCTGATAATAATCAGTCACTTATGTGCTATTTCACAGCTGATACCTCCTCCAAAAAAAAATTAATTGCAAAAGTTTCACAGATGTCTGCAGCAGTTGACCAGAGCTCTTGGGTTATTGCTTGTCAGACTATTAATGGGTTTGGCTAACCATGACAGTCATTACTTTCCCCCTCCTGTGAGCTACTTTCTGTGTAATTTATGCATAGGTTTTGCCAAGATTTGACAACTTTCAGGATATTAACATAAAATTAGACTGCAGAGCTGAACAATGGGTGGCATTAAAATTAGCAGCAGTGGAAACCAATCAAAGAGAATTGTTTTCTCTCCTGCTTTGCTTTTAAGTTAATGTTTTTATTTATTTTTATCTTATTTCATTATCATTTTCAGTTTTGTTTTGCTGGGTACCTTATGAACCTTCAGAACGGCAGAGAAATTTCAATTAGAGAAAATGCCTGACAGCATCTTAAACAACTACTATCCTGAAATCACTCACAGAGGAAGAAAAGTTAGAAGTGGTTTTGGTTGTTGTTTTTTTTTTTTTTTAAAGGGACTTTAAATGGAGCAGAGTCTGCTCCACACAGATTGTTCAGTGAATGCCATTACAGAGTGCAGTGTGTGTGTTAATAAGTAAGGACATCTGGTAACCAGCTTTTTTCTGATTCATTAACTGACTCTGCTTCTGTGGCCACAGGGCTTGATAGGGAAGACTGTAAGACTTCTGCTCCCAGAAAATGGGACTTTGATGTATGCTTCATTTCTTTGACCCAACCATATCCTTTAAATTTCCTCTTATGCCTCCATTATAAATATTTAAATTTGAAATGTTGCTGGCAATACTTAAAACCTCACAAGAATGCATTCTCCTGTTCAACCATACATAGCAGGAGGTCATAATTAAAATTCCTTCATTGATCTTCTACAGTTCACTCTTAACACACAATAGTATGTGACACTCTACTTGTTAGCATTTACCATGGCTGTATTTAAATATTGTTATTCTCCTGTTTCTGAGTGTTTGCACTCTTTCAACCATGATTCATGACAATGGATGGAATACTCCTGAAAAAAAAAATTACTTAGAAATTATTCCTCTTTTTGAAAACTACAATTTGTGCCAAACCAGTAGGATTATTTTTTTTCTCAAATCTTCCACAAGTTTAATGAGCTTGGACAGAGAAAATAAAAGCATCACACTGCTCATAACAAGTGCTGTTTTTCTTCATACAATACAAGTAAAACAGCCCCAAATGCTCTAGAGAAAATGATTGAGCAAAAGAAATCTAACTTGATAGTACATGTTGAGGGATGAAATGGACAATGAAGTATCCATATGTTGTTTTTACGCAGTAATTAGAAACTGTCACACACCGTTTCATTTTTTAGTTTCCTTGGGCTTATTTGCATCTATGAGGCTTTCCTTAGAGCAGAGTTGCAAGCATCAAACTGGCACCCAGTTGAAATCTGAGGCAGTGACACGTGGGCTTCTTCCACCTCATGGACAAAAAGCCAGCGGCAGGTACTGTGACGGCCCAGAGCAGCTGCCAGCTGCAGCCTCCCTTACCTCTGATTCTAAATTTTCTTTTTCAGGTTGAAGCAGTGGCTGTTCTCACGGTGTGAGTCTGTGTATTATTGGGTATGCAGACTAGTTTTTGTTTCCAACAGTAATTTAACATATTGACCTGCATGTACCTTCAATGGGAGGTTGACTCCTCATTCCCTCAGATTCCTTTGAAAATCCTTGCTTCTTCTCAAGGGAAAGATAGGCAAACAGTGCTCTGGTTCTCAGTTTTCCTACAGATGTAGAAAACTGCCCACAAGATTTTGACAATTTTTTCCAGCTCTTTGGTAGTGCTTTCCTTCTATGTCCTGATAAACAGCTGGTTAAAACATCCAGATCTGTTCTTTAGGATTGCACAAGAGCAGAATGATCAATACAACTATTTGGCTTTTATCTTGGTCATCTCAGTGGTAATGATGACTGAGAATTTGGTTGTACTGGCTTTTTTTTTTTTTTCTAAAGTAAGGGAGATAGACAGGTAGATAGATAGATAGATAGATAGATGATGTATACATATATGCACACTTTATTGCCAGCTAAGAAACTAAGTTAGCGTGTGTGTTGTATGAGTTGATGCTCACTATCTCTAAACTGTTTCCCAAGAGCCTTTGTAAAATACCAGAAAGCTGTATGCATAGCTCTTGTCCATACAAGATAGTTTAGGTATCTGGATTGCTGTTAAATGTCAACTCTAAATGATCTATAACCGCAATGAGCAAGCCTCTGAAAAAACATCAGAGGACATTGATTACATCCACTGCTACATCTAAGAGACAGAATTCAAAGATCTACCATTAAACTAGTATTTTTTTAAACACTGGGCCAGATCCTTGATGTTACTAATCTTCCTTTGTTCATTCATGATTAAAGCAAAATTGAATTTGTTTTCAAAGGGATTAATAAACTTTTACTATTATCAGTAATTATTTGTACTGTAATAGCACTGAAACACTCCCCTCTGTCAACTTCCATATAGCTTCTCAGAGATCCTCATCTTCTCACTCAATAAAAAATGGCTCTAACATTAACCTACTTCATTCACACCAATTAGCCTTCGAGGAGAATGGGGCATGCTTACTCATAGTCACTCAAAATTGTGAAGCATAGATCCTTCCATTTACATTTTACTGAACAATTTTAATAATTTTAGTTATTTACACTATATACAAACAATAAGTAGAACTTTTTTCTAAATATGGAGGCAAATCCCCAGGAAGCTATGATGATATGAAGAAAAAAATAGAGATATTATACATTACAGAAACTTTCAAAGGTAATTATGGTATCTTACTTTATTTTTACAATTGCAAATACCAAAAAAAAAAAAAAAAAAAGGAAAATCATGTAAAGCTATTTTGAGAGATAGCAGAGTTATAGCAGAGTTATTGGTCAACACAGTGGAAGGCATGTCATTGGTTATAGCACAGCTGCTGGAGGTGACTGTGTTGGTATCTGTAGCATGTTGATGTGTGAAGTGAAAAAATGAATCTTATTCCTCAGGAGAGTCCTGCATATGTCACGTATATTGTCTCATTAAGCCAATCCATTTATCAAGCCACTGAATGCCAATTAAATTGCACAGGATGGTGCAGGTATATGGTGGGCTGATGGTGCCAAACTTTATTACAGCTGAGCTTTTCTGGCTCAGTACATTCCTACATAGCAAAATGGCAGACATATCAAAGCCAAATTAAATGTTCTTGAAATAATGCCTTTAAAGAGGAAGAAATGCCACTGTTTGGCACAAAAGAGTATGAAATGTAATGTCACTTCTTAGTGTACTTTTAGTTCCAATGAAGATGTCACAGCTCAGATCCAGCCAGTGCCAAATGTCTTCACAGCGTGCAAATTAGATCAGTGTAATTTCATCAGGACAATGATCAGACTCTGTTATAGTTATATGGCTACATACACAGCTTCTGCTGACTGATGTAGTCAGACTGGCACAGCTGAGCTAATGCTGCCATCCTCAGAAAGAGACAGAAGTTGATTTTATAGCATTCTCCTGATGCCAGAGTCCAAAGAACATTTCTAGATCCTAAGAATATATTGAATTAGTGTTTTCTTAGAAGCGGTGACTCAAAGAACTCTCATTTTATCTCCCACAACAGTTCCCTTTTTATCTTCAACATCAATAACATGAACACCTTTATTCTTTTTTTGTTTTATCAGATTATCAGATTTTGGCAGAAGGTTTTTCCTTCATTAGGACATGAGTGACAATATCCTAGCCAAGAAATCTGTTCTGCCCCTCTGCTCCAAGATATTGGCTGGTACCAGAGAGCAGAAAAGACTTACTGCCCTAGCTACTTCAAGCCTACAGCCTAACATACGAACACAAACTTAACCCTCTTTAGCAGTATCAGTAAGGGTCCTGCCAGATGTACTCTGCTGGATTTGGTATCAGTCACTTAAATATTATTGCTCCGGCTGTCCATTTCATTCCTTTGCTGGAAGTTACAGCCTGCATAGCAGGGGTGGGAGAAGTGAATGTTTCTCAGCTCCCTCAGTTCACAATTCACAATTCAACATACTAGCTTGACTCACTACCGCTTAACTGAATGTATCTAATATACTAAATCTTGGTATATGAAACCATCTCTAAGAATAGTTAGTGCATGAGCATGTATCTTCTTCTTATAGAAGAAGATTACTTATGTAGGTCTGGCAATTCCCAGCACCTTGAGAAACAGACACATGGGAAAAGTATTGTCTTCAAAATGTTCAGCCTGACTGCTGCCTTTTTATAGGCCAGGTCTGCAGGTGTGCAAAACAGACCTGGCTCTTCTCAGAAATATTGTTGTTGAACAGCAAGATTTAATCTGCTAAGTCAGTGGCTTGCTGATAAATGCCATCAAAGACAAGAACATGGTATTTGCTGCTTGAAAATGGTACCAGGGCCAAGGCATATTTTTAATATATTGAAGATTTGGGTTTGCTTAATTTTTTTGCATGGAGGATTTTATATATTAAATTGTTGTATATTGCGATATTTTTTCTCCCTAAAGCATTTGGTAAAGAGCAATTACTTACATATATAACAGCTAAAATCCCCAAACACCATGGCACACAGCCATTTGAGGCAAGTTGCCAAGTCTGTAGCTTCAATTAACCTTCATATATCCCCCCAAACTTGGAACACTATCAGAAGGCTATTATGTTCAAGTCTTACTCATGTGGTGAGCATTTAGACAATGAAGTTGAAATCAATAGCACTGGTAGATACATCATTGCTCATGTATCCAGATTTGCACAAGCAGACTTGATTTTGTGGCAATCTCATGCAGACTGAAGTAGGGAGATGCAGAATCTTGCAGACACACAGCCATTTCAGGATTTTGTCACAGAGATCAAGCCCATTGGCCCTTAAACAGAATTAATTCATCATAGAATCTATTTGGGCTCAGGTAATAGCTACTGGAGGTGGACTGGACTTAAAGGGATGGGAGCACAGCAAGATTCAGACATCTCATTAAGCCTGTAAACAGCCACTGCTTTAAGTAACAGCTGTATGTTCAACAGAGGTGCCATCTAAATGGGGTGCTCTCTACAAAGACTCAGACACTATGCATCTCAGATGTTTCTATGAAGTTTACTTAACCTCCTCTGTGTTAATTCTCAAGATGGATGGAGATGAAGCAAAAATGGAACATGAAATAAAAAGTCAATTTTCACTCTAAAATGAAAATGTTAGTTATGCTCACATGGAAAATGTAAAGCTTCAATAAAAGCAGACAAACACAGTTTTTATGTGGGGGCAGACAAAGGGCTAGTTGCCCAGCTGGTATGAACTGGCATAGCTTCACATTGAAGTTGATTAAGCAAAGTGCAATTTACGCCAGCTGAAGATCTGGCTTACAGTTACTGTTCAGTACCCCTATTGTGTGGGTGAAATTCTACCCATCTAGGACAGAATATGGCAACCAGTTATGGATATCTCAAGTGCAGAGGCCTCAGAAACCTCACAAGATTCTGTCTGAAAACTTCCATAATTTTTAAACCTCATAAATGCCACTACAAATTACTAGAAACTGAGAAAAAGTACTGACTCTGAACCTAAAATCATGGAAATACAATAGCTTCTATCAGTAGAAGAAAAGGATATAATATTTAAGAGATGCATAAATTTTATATTTAGTTAGAAATATTTACTCTGTGGTGCCTTTACTCAGACATTTCACATCTGCAGTCTACAGGACCTGTTGTCTGAAACAAATTAGATCTTTCAGCTGAGACAAGAAGCAATTCACTCAGTCTTTCTGTTTGTGCACCTACCCCGATGAGGGGGCAGCACCTCAGGCTGCTCCTAGGGCATGCCAGGACCCAGATGCCAAGCTTGAGAAGGCTCTAGCAGCAACATCTGGCTGCATGGCAAGGTCTAAAGGCAGTTAGTGGATCTGGAATAGCCTCTGGGTCTGGGCTCACTCATGCTCTCCTAGGACACATTTTCCTTCTGCTCACCTTTGTTTTGTCAAATGTGTGGGGTTTTCATTTATTACACACTAGACTAATGTGGAAAGGATTTCTGTCTTATCAGCAAGGATATTTCCTTTTGTTCTTCCACAAATCTTGGCATCAGTGACTGCACTTTATACAAGTTCACGCCACTTGATTTTTGCTTTCTTGATTTTATCATTGTACTCTTTGTAAGATCTAATTGCTGATCAGAAACATGTGATATGAATTTGTTATCTCATTGAAAAAAACTAAAAATCAGTTTGTTAAGCTGAGAAATGCCAAGAATACTAGCACCTTGTGATTACACTTCATATTTTTGTGCACAAGCAAAACTGATTGAATTTTCTGAAGAATTTGCTCGAGTTGCTTCTGGTAATGCACATAAAAGAATATGAAGCTACAAAAAGTTGCTGCCACATTTAAGAATTAAGCATTTGCATACTATTCTTACATCTATAAGTCTGCTGTGCATTGGATAGGCAATGCAAAACTTAATGACAAGACAGATCCTTGCATCATTAATACTGAATTAAAAAAGTTAACAACTTTTGAATTCATAGCAGTGTTCCTGAAATTGCTGTAAATGAGCACACATGACCTACTGAAAAATTGCTCAAAAACTTTGAATTCTGTTGCATCAACTTTTACATGCTTCCAAAATTTGAGAGATTTATTTGTTCCCTTTATTTTAAAATAAAAATTTAAGAATAATGACAAAACATTTTTACATAATTTTGGCTTAAGGTGGATGACAGCTTAGGAAGTCATGAGGTAAACTAAACAGTATCTTGCAAGTCATACACTAGCCTTTGGCCCTGAGCTAGCAAGAAATATGTCATTACACATCTAACATTCACAAACATTTAGTAAATTAATGTTTATGGTGTGCCATTTTTTTCCATGGGCAGTGTACAACAAGAAATATTACAGGATGGTGTGTGCTAGTCATAACGTTCTGTGCACTGCTAAAAATGTTCAACAAACGTTGATACAAACTGGGTTTTTTTCCTAATTCTATATAGCAAATAAGAAAATACATGGTAGAAAAACAATGCTCAGAACATTACAGGAGTCTAATAGTAAAAATTTACTTTTTCCTCTAACTTTGTGGGAATTAAAAACTACAACAGTTATAATTTTGTGGAACTAAGAATAATTTTGTTCTTCAGGGATTTAACCAAAAAAAAAACCCAACAAACCACCAAAAACCCCACAACATTCAAGAAAGGATAAATCCAGAAACCATAATCCAAGTAATCAGAAAGGACATGTGGATTAATATGAAGAAAAATTAATTGGAGCATTAAATGTTAAAGAAAGCATGAAATGGATAAATGAGACATCTCTAGCTCAGAATGTTGCTTAAGGACTTAGGTGCGGCTCTGCTTTACCACAGGCCAATTCATAGGTTTAGGTTTGGTTTGTCTTTCATGTTAATCTTATGGCACATCTACAAACCCATGCTAGGGCTATAGCACATGTGAAGTGCCAGAGAGCTGGTTGAAACAGTGCATTTAAAGTGTGGTGTTGGGAATTGAGATGATACAGTGACAGTCATTGCCATGATATCAGACTGTTACTGAGATATTTGATTGAGATAATCAATAATCTTAAGCGGGGTTATCACCAAAGCTAGCTTGGAAAAGACTTTAAAAGAAAGTTTGTAAACTATACTCACACACAGGAAAACAAATCTTGGGAAGATATTTACTAATAATCCATTTAGGAAAGACCCTTAATTATTGTTTCCTTGCATCACAAGAGGCATGCTATTCACAGTCTCCTAGTCCATTATATCACAGTATCACAGTATCACAGTATCACAGTATTACCAAGGTTGGAAGAGACCTCATAGATCATCAAGTCCAACC